>VWZN01012743.1:125059-149417 GCA_013396955.1 Regulus satrapa | reverse complement strand
TGCAGCGGCTCCGTGTCACGGCCCGAGTGCCGCCGTCCTCGTTGCTGACCTTCGCCGGGATGACCTGTGCCCTTGTCACCGCTGTGGCTGCCTGGAGGTGGCCTCTCACCTATATGAGGAGCTGCCAGGGCACGGAGCAGCCTTCCAGCAAACCAGAAGCCCAGCTGACTTTCCTGCCTCCTCAGCCACCCCGGTGGTTCCCAGGAACTGTGGCATTGGGTGGCTTGAGGTTCTGGGGTACAACCCCTTGCTTCAGATTTAGGACCTCCAAAGCCTTCTGGACCTGTCGCTTCAACTCCTTTTTCAGCCCCCGGGGAGCGGCTGAGCTCTGCCAAGCACGGGAATCCTCCAGGAGGCTCTTTTCGAAAAGAGTAACAAGAGCTGTGAGCCCAAACAACAGGTCTTGCAGTCCTTCCTGTTAATGTAATCAAAGTTCTATCAGTGAATAGCTGAAGAACTGGGAAAACTGTAGAACACAGCAAACACGGCCCTGCAGAACTGCATCCTCTACAAGCTGGGTCCTTCACTAGCAGCATTTTGGTTTTGGTAGAAAGTTGCATAATGGCCATAATCTTTGGCCATTGAGAACCGATAATTTTAAGGGCCTGGATAACTTTCCTGTGTGGTGGAATTAGTTACGACTTTGGTAACTGTGGTGTGGATCAATTTGTCGTGGCCTTCTGCACACCAACTAGTTAGTTAACAATTCCTATTCCCAGAGTGAAGGGGAAGGTGCTCTTTGATCTGGACCGATGGCTTTTTTCTTCCAGCTCAAAATAGAACAGCTCTAGTAAGAGCTATGTTGAGTTCATGGTTGATACTGGTACCCAGACAAGAATGTTACAGGGAGATAAGGTGCTAAATAAAGTTAAACGAAAACAGCCCTGCTAATTGCAGTTCCTTTCAAATGTCAGATCGAAAGAATTGTAGGAGAACCCGGTAAGATCCTCCACCAGTGTAAACAAGAAACACAAGGTGGGCTCTTTTACTGATTTACACCCGTGAGAGGTCTGGTTCCATCTTAGGAATACAAAACCAGAAGTGTTAAAATTAGACTTTCCAAAAGTTGTTTCAAAACCAACCAAGTCCTAACTAGGCTTTTCCCCCTTCCACCAGAGCATGAAGAACAAACAAGCTTAATAAAAACAGCATTTCCAAAGAAATTTTTCCTTTATCAGGTAAAAATAGAGCCTGGTGTCTGTATTTTGAGAAACCGTTCTTTCTTGAAACAAGCCGCAAGAAAAATGGCTAATGGAAGAAAGAATGTCATTGCTACCCTTGAAGGCTCTCTGTTTGAGGGCCAGCCTGATAAAGTCTTGATATTAAAGTTAACAAATGTGTTTCTTTATATAAGCGTTCCACTTTGTTTTATAGACCAACATAACACTGTCTGAGTTATACAGAGCCTTTTCCTGGAGCCAGCTGCAAAATGTAACATTCAGAGTTCAGCCAAAGAGGCTGTACCCTCATACGTAAATAATGTTGGTTTAAAAAAAAAAAAAACTTTTCAAAAAAATAAAACTTTTATAAAACTTAAATAAAACTTTTCAAAATCCTTCAAAAATGTTGTAGCATAATGTTGTTGTTTATCCATTGAATGACGAAACAGAGACTAGAAGCTTCACTCTATCTGAACCTAGGAGAATGGAATTTCTGTATTACTTATGCAGTTTCCTTGCAATAGAAAAGTTAGGAGATATTATATACTTAAATGGCTAAACAGGGAAAAAAACTGGTAAGATCTAAGTTTGATCTTCAGTGTTCAGTGAGAAACTGTTCCAAAAAACCGAAAATTGTTTCAATCATTTTTTTTACTGCAAAACAAACAAACAAACAAAAAAGTCAAATATATTCCACAGCCTTATATATTCAGTTGTTTTTCAGGACAGAAATATTTTCATAAGATTTTAGGTCAGAATTCCAATATTGACTAAATCTTTCAAAGAATCATCACAAATAAAGGAATTTTAAAGTATTTTAGATTGGTATTTAGATGATATCTAAATATCTTTTCCCAGAGTCAATTAATGACTCAAAATCCACATTTTAAGCATGTTACTGATAAATTATAAAATTTATTTTAGGTAGCAAAAATCATATTGTTTCTGCCTAGTTCAAGGTTCTGAATGGTAAAACATGTCTGGCACAGGTGAAAACAAAAGCATTTTTTTTAAAGTATAAAAAAATACTTTTTTTAGTCAAATAAATGACTACTTAGCAATGAGAATCCAGGGTATAATTATCATTATATATCTTTAATGTATATTAAGTTACCAAAATTGTGTATTAATTTGCAACATTTTCAAGATACTAATTTTAACATGGTCATAGAAATTCCCATATTTCCCATTCTAAAGTAGCCACATCTTGATCTTAATCATGTTTATCTTACAAAACAACAGAATTATATAAATAGAAGAAGAGGAAAAAAGAGTGTGGTGTATACGTGAAAGAGTTAAAAATGGGAAAAGGAGGGAGATGAGTGTTCAAATATATTTATGGAGCTGGGTATCTAGACTTTGATAGTGAAGAGGGCAAGAAGATACATTGAATAAAGAGGACGTTTAAATATTAAGGGTTTTAAATATTAAGGTGGAACTACTATGCTGAATTGTTTCTTAGAATAATAGTAATAGTAATATTATTAATAATAATAATAGTAGTAGTAGTAGTAGAGTATTTACCAAACTGCAGCAAAATGAGTAACACCCACTATATTTTAATTCACAGTTTGCAAGAACTGTTTTAAATCTTTATATCATTAAGAGGACTATGATTCTGAACATGAGATATCGTAAGTCAGTATAGTATGATGATAATACAGTGAAGCTGATGGCAAAGCTCCCAATTCTAGAAATTTATTTTGAGCAAGACTAGTAAATTATTAATTGAAGGCTTTTTTGGGCTACAGTAGATCAAAAGTGTTTGATTTTTGCTCATCCTGAGCCTCTGTTTCTGTTATCCTGCACCAAGTTATGAGCAATATTATACCCGCAGTGTCAGATATGTTCATAATGTGCTGTATTTTCACTCTGTGCCTGCCAGAGTACCCTGCAAGATCGCACTGCTAAATCACTGATGAACGTCTACAAGCAGAAATTGCTGCAACCACTTAGAGACACCTTGATCTTTTGCCTGATTACTTTCCTGTGGAAGCTAAGACTCAAACAAACAGTTTGTATCTGAATGTTCTCTGTCTTCTGAAAGCCTTTAACACCTACGGTGCAATTACAGGTTGCACCAGTTCTCTTTTGGTATGGAAATACTCTTGTTTGCTGTTGGATTACTCTGTGGGATGGTTTTTATTTGAATTAGGTTTGGGGTTTTTTTTGAATACTACTTCCATTTCTGCCCAGCTACATGTTAAATAACAATTTTCAAGGACGGGAAAGAGAGAGTTGTGTTGTCTCAGTTTTTGAACACTTTTTCTTGGATTGGAGTAAATATTTTGTTGTGTTCTATTTCCTGGAGAATCCACATTTGAATTGAGTGAGTAGATCATTATAAAAACACGGTCAAGGATGAAGGCAAATGCCATTCAGTACTGAACTAAGAATAAAGTCCTAGATTTATTATTTATTTTCATATAGCAAGGTATGACAAAAACTTTTGAAATATTCTCTATCAATTAAAAAATTCTGCTCACAGACTCATCATTACTTTTAAACCATTCCTATTAAAAGCTACAAAGCAACTACCTACTTAGACCTCAGACAAAAAGAACAGTTTGAAAACACAACAATAACATGTTAGACAAATAAACCTCAGCCTTATTCAAAACAAAAAGCAAGGAGAAAGAGACACAAGGAGTTGCTTCACTTTCTAAATCCTGGGAAGACTACAGCTTAGCCAATTCAGTAGGGAGATGGGGAGATATATATAGATTTTTATTTGTTCATCAAATTTTAAGAACAATTTTCTAAGTACTTGCTATTTCCCACTGTACCTCTTGGTAATCTAATTTACCATTATTTTTAATTAATCCAAATCTATTAATGTACCACTTACTTGTCTGCTTTTATGCAAATTAACTTCAGGTTTTAAGTTCAAGCAAAATCTTTGCTACAGGCTCTTGAATACAGCCATGCTTCCCATGTGCAAATCCAGTGGGTTTTCCCTGTTGGCAGGCGTTGCTAGTCAAACAACTTAGCACACCAGCAGAAACTCCACATACAGGGAGTGCATTCAAACTGCAGTGTGTCCCAAAGCACTGACCATCAACTTTTCGTAAGTCAGAGGTCACATTAATTAATCACTTCCTTAGTAGTCTAATCACTGTCAAAAACACACACTTTCAGCAGGTGTTTATGCAGCCTGCTTTTCTGTTAGTCACTTTCAAGACAAATGGAGCAGACAGAAAAGAGCAGATAGTATTCTATTCAGAAAGTTTAACGCGTCCTTTAATTCCCTCCCTTATTTTCTTTACTGTTGGGTTATTTTTAACAGTGGATGCATTCTGCTCAGGAATCTGGGCAGCAGGAGAAGTAGCCCTGCAGAACATAGCCAGTGGCATGCACCAGATATCTGGCGTATGGAGGCCATGCAGTCCCGCTGACATCCCTGATTAGCATTATCTGTTTGAATGCTGAGTGCGTGGCTATGGCCACATTTATACTATGTGTTTACACTGTTTCACGGGATTTTAAAGCTCACTGGTGCCGTTCTGGGAAAGAAACTTACTCTCCACCAATGCTCAGGTTTAAAGTTCTAAAGCAAAGAAAGACTCAGAATATATTTGGGCTTACGCCTCACAAACACATTGGGAAATCTGTGCCGTTTGTCTCTACCCTCTGGATGTAGCTATCCAGCCAATTTCTTATTCACCTCACAGTCTACCCATTGAATCAAGCTCCAATTTAGAGAGGAGGATGCTGAGAGGGACCGTGCCAAAGGCTTCACAGAAATCCAGATAAATCACATTCCTTCACATCAAATGATATCCCTGTATCCCTTGCCTTGTCCACTGACATAGACATTCCATCACAGAAGGCCATTAGGTTGGTCAGGCAGGATTAGCCCAGGGTGAAGACATCCTGGCTGCCACAAAGCACCTCCCTGTTCTCCATATGCCTTGGCAAAGCTTTTATAAGGATCTGTTCCAGAAGCTTCCCAAGCACAAAGGTGAGGAAAACAGGTCCTCCCAAGATCCTCCTTTCTACTATTTTTAAAGATGGATATTTCCCTTTTTCCAGTCATATAACACTTCACATGACAGCCAGGACTACTCAAGTATCACAGAGAGGAGCTTTGGCAACAGTGTCAGCCAATTCCCTCAGGGCTCTGGGATGCATCTCATCAGGTCCCATGGACCTATGTACATTCAGATTCCTCAGGTGGTCATGAACCTGATCTTTATTACAGTGGGAGGGACTCCACTTCCCCAGTCCCCATCCTGCTGTCCATCTACTCGAGAGCTGTGAGAAGAGAGGTTTCCATTGAAGACTGAGGCAAAAAACTTGGTAGACTCTTCATTTTTCTTGTTAAGGAACACTGATTTTTACAAAAGGTAACAGCCAACTGGAATTTTGGTTTCTGTCAGTAAAGATCCAAATTTTATCTACAATGTTAGCCTCTTCTATTTGCTCTCTGGCTGACCAAAATCTTCCATGTGTGAGTCTGAAGAACTGAGGCCCTAAATGTGTACTTGTTTAGGGAGAGGACTTCAGGACACAGCCCATGGGCAGTAGAAAAACTGAAAAAAAGAAAGTGGTGCTAGAATTGTAACTGAACCGTTTTGATGCGTCACAGCTTGCAAACGTCCCTCTCAACATTTTCTTCCTGCTGCCAACCTACTTGTAATCTTCAACAAAGTGGCAGTAGGAAAAAATAAAAATCTAGAACTTGTGAAGGCCTTATAAAACTAAGAGGGGATACCTTAAGAAGATCTTGTTCCAGACACATTTGAAAACCCATGCATGGGTAGCCTCTCCAGTCTGTTTCAGCAGTTGCCCGCAGCGCCCTGTCCTCCTAAGTTCTTTAATGTAGTTAATTTTTCAGCAGTTTTTGTAACTGAAAAGGATTCTTTGGATTCTTTTGGGTATTACTCCAAAAGAGAAAACTAGGGAGGCTGACAACATCCTGCAACATTAATTTTCATCCTTATGGCAGATGTGGTGTATTTCAATCTCAGGAGCACGAGGGACTCAGCGGGCGTTTTCTTGCTCACAGAAAGCCACACAGGACTCGGAGTACACATTCTTCCACAGGCCAGCATGTCTGAGGGCACAGTGACTAACGGCCTTCTCCAAATGGTTGTTACATCATTTTCTTGCATCAAAAGCAAATTCTCCTGCTCGCATTAGTCACAAACCTTTTTTTTTGTTAGGCTACAATCAGTGGCAAATAACTCCGCTGGGTAAGCTCCAAATAAATTAGCTGAAATTCTCAAATACCCCCAAAATTTTTGCCCCATGGTTGCTTAGGGAGAGGACTACTCTTAATGAAAGGTTGTTCTGGTATTTCAGGAAGAGTTTCACTCTTAGCAGCTGAGAAAGAAATCACTAGCTATTGCCAAATCTCTTCCTGGTCCAGGAACACTTCCTGCCTGTGACCACGTTAATCTGTAACATATAATATCCTACTTCACGTGTAAGGAACGGCATGGGGCAGATAATCATTCTTTTTCAGCAGGACCCACTTGGCCACCCCCTTTTGTTGTCACACATCATCAGTCTGACAGTTAAACCTGCGGTTGAATGTCTTTTAATTGCAGGTAGTTCACTGGAAAACTTCAATGGGAGGTTATACATGTGCAATGCAAGGAATCTAATGCTAACTCTGTGGGAAAATCAAAGGCTTTTCAAACAATAATCCATCAAAAAGCTTTCTAATGCCTTAAAAAAAAACCCAACCACAGGACTAAGAGTAATAGAAAAAGTACTAGCAATGTCTCCTCCCCTCCCACTACACCTTTTTTTACACGAGTAACCTCTCAAGGCAAACAAATTGGAAACTATAAAACTCAGTGGACAGACCACAGGAGACCTGTGCAACAATCAGCTCTGCCAAACTGGAATTTCAGGTTGCTTTCATCTCACAAAATAAGAGTTTTAATTTCGCTAGGACCGTTCTAATAGGTAAAGCTAAACAACACAATGTAATTTAAGGTCTTGCAAAAATTCATTTAACCTGTTCCATAGCTGTGATTTAATGCCAAATTCTAGCGACATGCCTGACCTTATTCTAATTGGGCTAATTACAATTCTTATCTCAGTGTCCTCATCTCCAGTGTCTCATAAGCACTGTTGCCCAGCAAGATTTTGTGTTTTATGGTGCAGATGCTAAAGCTGAAGCTTGCTGAGCCCCAAAATTTTGTGCAGGAAGAGCTCCTCAGCTCCCTCTGTATTTTTTGGAAGGGGCAAAGGGAACATTAGAGCACTCTCATCATCTCCCTGATTGATGGCTAATTACAAATCCAGTGACCCAGGACCCTACCAGGCCGGTAGCTAACTACTTTTTAGAGACCATTTGCATGCACGGCAAGGTATTAACGTTTGTTAATTGGGCTATTAAACTGCTGTTAAAATTTGACATCACTTGAGGGCCCTGCTAAAGTACTACGAAGTGGGAAAATGAGGTTACTCATTTCAGACTGTCTGCACCACATCCAAATCGCATTCTTCTCAGAAACTCTGGAAAGAGAATAACTGCATTTGCTTTGTGCAGCCCAAAAGAACAATCCATCACCTAACTGGTAAATTATAGGCTTCTTCAAAGCAGATGTGCTAACCTCACTAAGTCAGCAAAGAGGAAACAACCCACCAAAGTCATATCCTACCATCCTAATTGAAAAGATAATTAGTTAATTCATGTTTGGTATTATTTCAAACCTCATTATAAGCAAGTGCTTCGGTCTGTAAAGCTTTTTTTGTTTTTCTTTAAAGGCGCCCAATACTTCACATGTTTTTTTGCACTCTGGTTTTATATATTCTATTCCTGGAGGTCCCTCTAGTGGCTAAAATATCAAGTTTTTCTGCTCTGAATTAAAAGGCTCTATAGACACTTTGCCTCATTTTCTTCGGAAGATGTTTCTCGTAATAAACTAAGATTTTCCTAACGTTTATAATTCCTCCTACTAAATAAACGTCAAATTAAATTAAAAATATTTTTCACATTACAAAAAAGGAACAATAATTGGACTAACTTGATACATTTTCCATATTTAAATAATGAATAATAGGAAGCTGGCAAAGAGAGGATCAAATTCCTGTAAATACATTGAATTTAAGAAAGTATTTTCAGTCCTCTATCAAAGAGGAAGGTTCCAGTCTCTAACCTCTGACTTTGAATGACCAGAGTTCAGCACCCAGTACTCCCACGGACTTCCTGCGTGACCTCTGGTGTGTCATTGTTCTTATTTGTGCCTCAGGTCGTCAGTTTGTAAATGGGATAATAGCACTGTCCTCCTTTGTGGCTGATGATAAATGTGGTTGCAGGTTAAGCACTCGCATTTGCTGGGGCAGAAGAGAAGCAGGAATCACAAACCTAGATGTGCCTTGGGATGCCTTGGAACACTGCTCAAAATTCTGGTGTGGAGATAGAACTAAGAACACTGGAATTCCTAATCAAGAGGTGTTTCAGATGGAAACACAAACTTGAATGACTGCTTTAACTGTTGCTATGTTTCATACAGAGAGTCTTTCTTGCACTTGCCCTTGGTGAAACTGCACCACATGAACAGACTTGGAAAGGGACATTACCTGGCTTATCAGCTACAGAGTAAAACACTTCAGCCTCACTGATAACCCTGATTTTTTTTAAGTTAGAGGCCAGCCATTGCACACAACCCCCCCTCCCCAAATACAACCCATCACCACATCAGTGGCTGGTTTTAATAATCAGAGGGGGAGAAATGGGAATCTGCTGAGCATGCAAAACCTCAAATTTTATGTTAGAAGTCACAGTTTAATGCAATGAACATTCCAATGAAAGTTCTACCCTGTAAGATAAAGGAATGTTAGTAATAATTCATTGCACATGCACTGGCAGGGTGAGCAAGGCAGTGGGAAGAGCTGAATATACAGTGTCATGAATTTGCAGGTGCATTCAGCAGCTTACAAAATTTTTTAATCTCAAGCATCTGTAAGATAGTAATCAATTACGAATCTTCACAGTCAAGCATTTTTTCCCTCCTAGCAGACTGGCATTAAGGCTGCAAGGCTACCAGGAAGGGAAATGGATGTCCAGGTGTGATGATGGGTCAGAGAGACCAGCAAGTCTTACTAGGACTCTCCAGAATAGATAATGGAACTCTGTAGGGAATGGGTTAATAATAAACACACCTGTTTTGAACAGAAGGGAGAACACGCAAATTAAAACTAACCTGACAGAATCCTGATGTTTAAATAGAACTTAGAAAGATAAGTGCAGGGTTTCAACAGAGATACCCCTTACAGAGTAATAGCCCAGGAAAGACTGGGATGGTCTTAATCAGGGTCTGGTACAGTTTAGACCCAGTATTGCTCATTAACTGTAGGTTAAGCTGAAAAAACTCCGGTCTGAATTGGAAGGAAACTTCTGCTTGGGCTGTGACTTCACAGTCCCAGCACCTCCTGCTTTCTGACAAACCATTACTCAAGCCTGGGCAAAAATAGCCACTAACTTCAACACTTTCAGAGAACATTTCTCTTGGTTAAAGTCCTGCTTCATTTCAGGGTTTTATACTTCAAGCAACTGTCACTGTTGTAACAGAGATCAAAGACTTTGTATGACTGTGATGCTTTGGAATTTAACACAATCATATTCCTAGAAATATAAGCACTAACAGAAACATGGATAGTTAAAAATACTGACATATAGACATATGAAGGAAATTTTTAAGCAATTTGGAATTATTACGTATGAGAACCAAAATCTGCTGTTCTCTTAAATAGAATTTGGATATCTGACTGGTTTATGTAATTTTACAGTCTAATCAAAGGGCTGTATCAGAGATACATTTTCTAAATGTTTTAGAAACAAAAGCACAAAGGAATGCACACTTGCAGAAGAAAAGTGAATTTAAAGCCCATGAAAATAACAAAATCTGTTTTAAGAACAGAGAATATTTGTGGCATATATCAGCTCATGCAAGAAAACCCAAAGTCCCAGTACACATAGGAATCATACCACTCATTTAGTAGGGAAGGATATTATTATAATCATGAAAGAGTCGGGCATATCTTTGATTTCTTCAAAGTAGCTTTTATTCACAGAAGTCAACTGAGCTGCAATTATTTATGCCAAGTGTGCTCTGTTACAAATTAAGAAAGACCCACAGGCAAGTTACCTAAGGAAACATTGTGATGCAATTTTATACTCTAAATACAGAATAAATCCTAAAGTAAATTTGCTTTTAAGGCTGAGATGCTGTGCACTAAAATTTAAATTTATTAGTAGGAATAAGTGGACAGTTGTTTTGGAAACCTAAATCATTAAGAGAGCAAGCACCTTGACTACAAACCTGTGCTTTGGGAAATTTGTTGAAGATTTCTGTAGCTTGGGAAAGCATATGACTCTTCTCAAAGGGAATGAAGGATTAGTTACTGCTGCATTTACTCACCATCCAAATTATTGCAAAAATTTGAAAAAGTAAAGTTAGAAAATACATTCACAGTTAAGTCCACTCCTGCTTGTTTGCTCCTGATACCTCTATGCTCCTTTACTGCTGGAGAGAAGTGCTAATTATTTGCATCTCCATCCATTTCACAGAGCTTATTTCCATCCCAGAGAACAGCTGTTGATACCATTCTATACCAGCAACATTTACTTTCATTGCCATAGGGACCATCGTGACAAATAAACTGGCAACATCTTCACCTTCCCAAACAGGAAAAGGGAACAGCAGCAAATAAAAGCCACCTCAGTGCATCTCCAGCCCTGCAGATGGATGGCCACTCCTGTTGCAGAGGGCAGCCAGCAGGTAGGATTCACAAAATATTCTGTGTATGTTAAGAGATGCTTGTGATTCTCCCATGAAGGGACCGTTGCTTAGTCCACATTTTCTTTCTTCTTTATAATTTTTCAGTAATCATCAGAAGTATACACAAATCGTTGCCACTCTCTCTTCCTCCTGAATAATGAAGCATATGTAAAACTTTAGGAATTTCTGTCAGTAATTTCACAAGTTAGTTGTTGCCATCCTTTGTCCACGATGACTTTCAGCAGTGCTTTCTTCTGTTTAGTAATTTGGTTTCCTTAGATAAATGGTAGCCAACTAACTGTATCTGCCCTGCTCTTCAATTAGACAGCAGCAGCAGCAGCATTCCACTCCACTGTTTAGACAAGGTTTTAGCTTGCACTAGGAATCACCTTGATAGACTTGGGTGTTTAGCTGACCCTTGCAGGCTGTTTTGGCCTGATATTAGCAGGTTGCAGAGCTATTACAGTCAGGCAGCCACCTACCATGCAGCTCTTTCTGAGACAGCAA
Organism: Regulus satrapa; assembly: GCA_013396955.1. Classification (NCBI taxonomy): domain Eukaryota; kingdom Metazoa; phylum Chordata; class Aves; order Passeriformes; family Regulidae; genus Regulus; species Regulus satrapa. The sequence goes on along the minus strand of VWZN01012743.1, from coordinate 138,010 downwards.
AGTACAGAGGTGGACGCCTCACCTCTGCTCCTCTCCCTTTGGTTTCCTACACTATGGGATTCTCCCAGCAGCCCCACGATTTTAGGATGTGAGCATGCACTAACAGCTTTTTGTTTCTGCTACTCTTCCTCCTTCTTTCATGTATTTGCTGTCCTCACCCTCAGCCCTCGAAGACAATTCCCAACAGTATCTTGGGATGCAGATGACATCTGCGGTTCTGTGTCTGTTCTAATATTTGCTTTTCTAAATTTTTCATGCAATTTTTATTTTACAAGATTGCATTTAGAACAGCAGATTATCTAAATCCTGGATGAGAGAATTAAGGTAGAAAAAGCCCCCTTTAGCTGATGGTTTCTGGTAAAAGGCAGTCTACTATCTGTAAAGATTCTATATTCAGACAGGATCGCAGGGAAGACAGCCATAAATGCTGATAAACCAGAATTTGGCTAAATGTATTCTTCATTAACTCTTCATCTTCATCTGGGAAAGCCTCTCTTCTAGTGAATTCTGAAAAATAAAGTCAATAAATGATAAAGGTGAAAACCATCCTGGTCTTTGGTAAATTATTTCAACTTTGTTCTTTGTTGTTTTTGTTGTGAGGGGCAGCTCAAGGGACCTTCTCTTGTCTCAGAATACTAAGTCCATTATCTTCAAAGTAGGCTTTTTAATATTTTCATAAAAGTAAACAATAACTGGCAGTTAGTACCACCCCAGATGAGTATGTAACCTATTTCAGTTTTATACTTACTATTATGCTACTACATGTTTTACTTTCATCAATATTAGAATCATAGTCAATGTGGAATAGGAAGCAGGATATTGATAGCAATAGTAGAAATTACACATTTTATTGCTACTTTTAAACCTTGTTGACCTTGCATTAACTTTGCATCATTCCATAGAGTTGTAGCTTTTAGTTGTTTTATGAGAGGTATGGCAAGTGAGAAAGTGATTTTTTTTCCTTGGTTTGCATCCTGTCATTAGCTAGAAGTTACATGCTCATCCTTGTGGATTTATAGAAGAAAAACTTAGAACAGTTGATGAACCATTTTGCCAATACCGTTTTTGCACAATGTACTAAGTTCAGAATTGTGTCTGTAGTTTTGCTATATTTAAGAGAAAACACAAACTCAGTAATTTTCCTAAGGTTTTGAATTCTCAAAGTAAATTTTGTATACGGCATATGCAAAAGAGCTTCTTGGTTTTGAATACACTTCCTTTTCAAGCTCACAAAATTTGCCTGCAGCATTGAGCAAGCTGTTGTAAATATGAGACCATGAAAGTAGCCACACAAGGAAACACAGCAAAGGGATTTTTTTTCCACTGTAAAAACTGCTCTTTTCCATAAAAGAATGCATGCCTATAGGGCATGAAAAAAAGAAAAAAAGCACAGATGTAAAACTGGAGAAGAAGTAAAGATTATTTTAGCATAGCTTGTAAACATTGGTATGAGCTTAATGCTAGGAGCTAATTTTGCGAAGTCAGCTGTTGGCATGAAGAGAAACATTTGTGAACCTTTGCAGATTCTACTAGTGTGATATATTAAGATCCTAACAAGTTGATCTAGGAAAAACCACTCTAAGTTATTTCAAATCTTTCAATTTCCCAAATGGCAGTCCTTTTTATTGTCTAATATTTTGGCTTTTGGTTGTATTTTTGTGTCCTTTTAACAGTACTTATTTGCCCATGCATGATCCAGTTTCAAATAAAATTTTCAGTTCTGGTTTTGTCTGCCTTGTCTGTACATTGTTCTTCCTAAAGCACTTGTTTTGAATTGGAACTACCCCAAATTTCTTGTATTTTCTTTCAGTGTGAGCTATGGCTGTGGTTTCTCAAGACGTTATTTGCAGAGAGTTGTGTAGCATGCTGCACACCACATCAGTGAACTGATTTAGCTGAAAAATGACCTGGCAAAAATGAGTTCTTTTTATGTGAACTCAGTCTGATTCACGGTGAGGCCACACAAGGAGTTGGGCTGGCACAGCTTCAAAGTGACGTGCCATGCTGTGGGAACAGAGCAGGGAAGGTCCAGGAGTATTTGAGGCCGGTGTCAACCTTCCCCCACAGCCCGTAGACAGCGTGCTATGCAAGCCCTGCCAATTCCTTTATTTTCATCTCACGGCTTTACTGTGTGTTCTCTCATCAGATCCATCTGCTCCTTACATTGTTTACTTCCCCCAAGTCTGCGTTTCCCTTTTATCACCTCTCCACCCTCTCAGGTTTTCTCCCCAGAATAAATCCACTTCTATGAAATTCGATGGCTGGCATCCATATGCAAATTTCTGCAGATTCACTAAAAGTACATTATTCAAATAGCCTCTGGTCCTCTTTACTTTGTTAAGCAAATGAAGCAGGAAACCAATAAAGACCAAGTACCTATATTTGCATTAGCATTTTGCACATTCATTTGTTATGGACTCTGTGCTAACCCTACCCAAACCGAAGCACTACCCACTCTCCTAGAAAACAATGGGAAGGCTCCTTCAAGCAGTTGGTTTACTTCACATACTCTTGTCCTGGCAGAAAAACCCAGGAAGGATCCAGCTCCAGAGCCATACCCTTGAAAAGTTCAAACGAAGCCTACACTGCTTCAGTGACAAGACTCTCTTCCCACACACCCATAGCTTGCTTTTGTTGATGGGGATTTTTAAATAATTTTTCCCTCTTCATTCAGTTCTGATTTTTGACTAAGCACAGACCCAGTAAAGAGGAATTGATAGAACGTTGTTTAGCAACTGCTGTTCTGGAAAGGAAACTGTCAACGTTGATGTTTTTAAAAGCTTCCCTTGGGGCCAATTTACATAAATATACCTGGAAAATTAACCCCCTTCTATTTTTTAGGACATTTCTATGCTTCACTTCTCACGAGTTTAATTTAAGTTTCTGATCTCCTGTCTGGCCCTGTGTCTGCAAACTCGTAAAACCTCTGGTTCCTGAACACATTCCCAAGGTTATCAACCTGAAATAACCTCTCTCTGTCTCTGTCTTAGCCAAACAATGGAAAAACATTCCCATAGGTGATTTTTGCATCTCTCCAGGTCTCATCTCTGGCAGTTAATGGCTTTGCTTAGTCCTCCTGCCTGACCTTGAGAGAAGTGTAGCACAGCATAATTCAAGTTGGACTTGTCTTGACAGGCATGTTTCTTTTGTTCCCTTTTTCTATTTGTGCCATTCTCAGAGATTTATTTGCTACAGGCATGACAAAGCCCTGTGCAGGACAGCTGGCCTTGATTTCTGCTGGTGTGTTTCACCACCCCCAGGTCTTTATGCTTTATTTAGCAATTCCTTGGCAATCATGGCAGCTGATTCTGCTTTGTCATTAGGCTGTGATGCAGAAACGTTTCATGTATTCTTGCCAGAATTTGAATGTGCTAATTCCTGACAAACATTTTCCAAATTTGCAACATAAATATAAGTAAAGTAATGTTTGTAACTGCCCACAGATGAACATACATCAGTTTCTCACACAGCTATATATGCTTTTATTTTCCATAGCAAATACTTTTTTTTAGTTTCATACTATATTTTTATATTTCCACAACAATTACAGATATTTTACCCTTCCTGGATTCTAGTTAATGTCTTCTTATATCTCCCTTTATCCACTGCATTTAACCCTGATTTAAGTACTGGTTTTGCTTCTTCACACTTAAATGTGCACACCAGGTGAAGTCCCTCCAATGACTTTTTCAAGCACATGCTGGAACTGAATATGAAATATGTAGCCTTTACTGTGTCCTTCACTTCTCTGGTATTCTTTATTCTGCTCCTCTGCATCAGCTTTGTTCTTCATATTTAGTTAGTTTTAATTCAAATCAGGGATGAAAATGCAGCTACTATTGGAAGCAAGCAATTCCATTACATTGTTGCTGGCATTGGCCCAGTAAACTCACTGATGCAGTTTTCCTGGAGTGAGTACTTGCACTAAAATCAGCAAGAGCATTTCCATTGGAAAAGTTACATAAGTGTACGTGTATCTCAAGGATCAGAGCTGCAGTTGCGTATCCAGCTCTTAGGGTTTAAGGTCAAGTTCTTTGGGTCACAACAGAGAGAGATGCCATTGCAATCAAGAGCTGCTGTCTGGTTGCTTTCCCTGTTCCCTACCCAGCAGAGTAAGGGTTTCATTCTTTCTAGGGAAGTCTTTCTCAGAGTGTGGTCACCACTGTACCCTTGCACAGCCCTGACATCATTCTTCCCTTGAGCCTGTTCCCTGCTGTCCCAACCACAAATATAAACAACAAATCTTTCCTATCTTCCTATCAAATCTATCCTTTTGCACTGGTAGACTATTAAATTATCTTTTTTTTCCTACCTTCATTTTCCCCTGCCTTTGGTAGCACAATTAGTCCAAGCTTTCCTTCTCTTTTAGCACAAGGTCTCTGCTGTTCTTGTTCCTTCTCCAGCTGGTCTGTAATTCCCCTGAAGCCTGGCACCCAAATCCAAACATGACATTGCAGCTAAAGCTGTTCTGATGAGCAGCTGAGTGACTTCACGCAGGCTGTTTATGTTGTCCTAGGTGTCATTTCTCTCTTGCAAGAACAGCACAGCATTACTCACATCTGCTCTGCCTGTAACCCTCAGATCCTTCCCATCAGGGCTATAGTTTAGCAAAAGGGATCCTGTTACCTGTGTTGGAAGATGACTGTTCTTGCCCAAGTGAAGTTCCTTGTATTGGTCTTCATCAAGTTTTTCCCCTCACTATTCACTCCAATGAGTGGGAACCCTCTTTTTTTCTGACCAATAGTTGAGGTGGGGTTTTTTGTGGTTTTTTTTGGCTGGGATTCCTAGCTCACCCTGCACCAGCAAGGGCATGGGAACTGGTGTAGCTCTCTTTTGATCCACATGAAAGAATACTTGAAAGTTTATAAATCAATAGGTTTGCCTCATCTGCTAAGCAGGGGGGAACAGGACTTTGTGACTGGCCTAACATCAGCAGTACTGCATTACTATCTTTAATCATTTCACCTATATATTCAAATGTGCACCTTGAGTGGGTGCAGGAATCTGAGGTGATTCAGAGTCAGGGTGTGTCCCAGCCTGCTGATCAGCATTCAAGTATGAAGGAGAATTCTTAATACTTCCAAGTCATGAGAGCTAATGACTGCCACACGCCTACTCTCTTAATGGAACCATTGCCCTTGAAGACAACAACTGAGGTCAAGCCATTCCTTGACCGGGCCCATTTTCAAAAGATGTGTTTGAAAGACTCAAATGTGACCTCTCTTCCTTCCAGGGACACAGCCCAATCCTGGTTTAAATCTAGAGGAAGGATGAAGCAGACCCACTTTCTTCTCACCCCTCTGGAAATGGAGAACCACGTAAGGAAGTAGAGAAGCCCATTCATGGTGGAGGAGGTGGCAGTGACAATAGGTGGAAAGAGACAGTGGGAAGCTGGGGGATCCAGTGAGAGAAGCTGCAGGTGAAAAGTCAGAGGAGGGGGGAAAGGAACCAGAGATGGAAGGGATAAAATTCAAGAAAGGATGGAACACAGGAGTCAAAATGTTTCCCTGTGGCTCTGATCTCAACACTTTTTTTCAAATAAATAATTTAGAAAGAAATCTCTGCAAAGATTCTCTTAGTGGAGCTTCCCTAGAGCCAACACAACTGCCCCCTAAAGTGATACCTCCCTGACAATTTCCTACATCCCAGAAATCTTGAGTGCTGAAATCAGAAGTTAGGACCATCCAAAAGAAAGGAATAAAGAGTGTTAGAACCTGCAGGCTCCAGCATCAATGGTTTATACAATGGTACAACTCTTACAATTCCCATTTATGAGGTTAAAGAAATAATGATTCACGAGATTGGCCGACACCTGGAATGATTTAACCAGGCCATCCCTAATGTAAATGACATTGACTCACATTTCCAGATGTAGGTGGAACGGGCAATTCTCTTTTCCTCATGATTGTCTTAACTTGCTTTTCTAGTTAGAAATAATTTTCTAGGTTATATTTCAAATCTGGTAATCATTAGGGCTACATTCTTTCCATAGATGTTTGTATCTGTAGTTGATGGAACATCTAGGACAGAATTTGACCTACAAATTTAGACATACAGCAGCAGCAGCAGCCTAGAAAGAAATAGATGTACTTAAGTCTGAACCAGAACTAAAGTAAGATTTCTTGATATATACACAAAGTTTAAAGTATGAATACACATATTGGGGCAGACAAGATTTTTGTGGGTTTTTTTTTCTTCCCCTTATTCCTGGAGTTTTTCAGATTTCTTTTTACCTTTAAGTAATCTTTTCGTTAGATTTAATGCCACAATGTTCTCTTAGATAATGTATGGGAAAAACCTTGACATAACAGGATAAATGTTGAAAAATTCTAAAAAGTTTAATCAAAAATGACATATGAAAAGCGAGAAATGGCATATGAAAAGCGAGAAAATTATGAAACATCATCCCCTATTGGATATCATCCAAAAAGTTCTTCGACTCTCCTCCTCTTTCTGTCTGTCTGTCTCTTCTGTCCCAAGGCACAGGCTTATCCCAGACTCTTGCAGTGAAGCCACGCTCCGTGACGTTGCAGTGACGGAGCTGGCCACGGCTGAGCTGGCTGCACTGGTATGTCATGCCTTCCACCACAGAGATTCGACCCAATTACTGTGACCTGACACACTTGCTATAATCCAGTGCTGCCTCAGGTCTCAGAGCAATAGCCCCTGAAACCACCAGAGACTTATGTGAAAGCTGAGACACCAAGCCAAACAAGACTGAATTAAACCCAGGAGAAAGGTATTCTGGAAAACCATAATTTTATCACAGAGTTTGTTGGTATATGCTTGCTTTGTTTTGTTAGAGGACTTCAGGTGAGATACCCTCATGCTTTTTAAGAACAGACGTGTTGACAATCCAGGAGGAAATGACAGGGCTGATTATATCCTGCTCTGAACACACACCAGGGACATAAGGCAATCCATGTGCTGACTGATGGGTGTGTAGTGAAGCTGCACTGCAGAGCAAAGTGGTGGCAAGGTGAGGTGCAGCCCCCGAGCAGATCCATGCACTGTTTGGTGATTCTGCCCCTAGCAGGGAGGGGTTACACTGCAGAAGCTGAGACAGCTTATAGAGGGAGGTAAGGAAACATCAGATGTGGTCATCCTGTGTTTAAGAACCACACGTGCACATCTGATGCACCAGGATTCTTCTGGTGATTTTGCAATGTTCATAATGAAACAGAATCACAGAACAGCCAGGTTGGAAGGTACCACGGTGGGACATCTGGTCCAACCTCCCTGCAGGGTTATCCCAGAGCACGCTGCACAGGATTGTGTCCAGATGGCTCTTGAGTATCTCCACTGAGGGGGACTCCACTCCTCTCTGGACAATCTGTTCCAGTGCTCAGTCACCTGCTCAGTAAAGAAATTCTCCCTCGTGTAACTGCCAGTTAACAGCTGTTTTTCTCACTTTCCAGCCTCATAGAAGCTTGTGAACAAAGCTTCTGTTTCTGCATTTTGCCTATTTTTGCCTCCTAAACTTTTTTTCACTACCATTGAGAACCAGAGTTCCTAAACTGAAAATATAATAATGTGCTATTTCTGAAAAAAAAAAAAAAAATTAAAATCAATTAAATACCCAAATGCAAAAATGTTCTCTATAAATCTCAGCATCCTAGTGTCTTTATTCCAAAAGAGAAGTAATGGAAAACTGGACTTAAAAGAATCACTTGAGGACAAATTAACCATTGGATTGTTTTGTAAACTGCTATCTATTTCAAATTCATTGCTTGTGTGTAGCTATAAATAAATGTGCACTATCTGGGACAGTGATGAACAGTGACTACAGTACCCTAGAAAAGCAGTCCTGAATGTTTTATTTCCTAATCAAATCCTTTGTTCTGTCATCAAGTTCCAGAAAGTGCTTTCTTCATGAATAATAAAAAGTAATAAATAATGTGATATTATTACTCTATATTAACTAATTTTTCCCCAGAATATTCTTTTCAATGCTCATAGGAGATAAAGCTGGTTCTCCTGTGGAAAAGTGGACGCAGACAGAAAGTGGGCTTTGCTGTGACTACTTCTATTCAAGATCCAAGAGAAGCTCAGGTAAGACTCTTAACCAGACTAGTCTGTTATCTCGGTGTTCACAGTAATCACTCACTCTGTTCTCTCCAGAAGGGAGAACGAGAGCAAGAACCTTTAAAGCAGTGATCTCTGACAGGAGTTTGGGGGTGGTACAAAAGCGTGACATAGCTGTAGGGGAAGCAAATCGTGAGAGGATCCATAGCCAATCTTCAGAGGCAGATCACAGAGAAAAAGGCAGGTCATAGGGAAAAACCCAACTTTTCACAGCAAACAGAAAATAATAAAATACAGAGTCGGCTTGGTGAAGCAGGCGGGTTACAGGCTAAAGAAGACGTCCCAGCCCAAGGGAGCGGCTGGAGGGCTTGCTCCCTCTACTGGAGCATCCTGGCAGACCCACGGGAGACTTCCTGGTTTAACCCTCTCAATCCCACAGCAAAGCTCTCAGACTAAAAACAGAAGTCAAAGCAGTGTTGATTACCATTGCTGGTTTACATCACAAGGATTTTTTTTTAAAAATTATTTTTTAAAGACTATGTAGTTCAACATGCAGCTGAAGGCAGAGGGGAGAGAGCTATTTCATTGCTTTTGCTTTGAAAATAATCAACATAAGGCATACAAGTTCAAATCTGTATTTTTTCGGATCATAATTCTGTAAGCTCAGTCAAACTGGAGCACAGGAAAAGCAGGCAGACCTTTCCAGTGCCTCATGTAATGCAGAAGAGCAACTCTTGCCCCACATAACCTTTGCTCTAGGACAGCCTGGCCTTAAATACTTGGGCTTACAAATAAATAGCCTATTCCTGCAGGAAGCGGAGGGTCAACCTCTCCTAAAGCATCTCCAGACAAACACAACGTCACCACTTGGTTATTTAGCATTCACGTCAGGTAAGATAGGTCAGAGCACACGAGGCACAGTAGTGACAGCAAGAAACCATGACTCAGGCTCTCACTGGCACTGCTCCACTCTTGCTTGAAAGGGTTGGTGGGTGAGACTGCTCTTTCTCTTTTGTAGAATCAGGGTCACCTTTGGGCTCTGAGATTGCAGGATCTTGCACTTTGCAATTCATCTTTCTGTCTGCTGAATGAGTGTTGAGGAAGCCTTATTTCTTCATGTCTTTTTATACCTTAGGTTAACAGAGTGTTGGTGTGGAATCTGCCTTCTGTATACGGCATCTGACATTTGGCACAAAGACCTCTAATTTTAGCTAAACATTACAGGCATGATAGTAAAAAGAGTAAAACTGATCTAGATCTATTTTAATGGATTTTGTGGCCTCTCCAGTTTAAATGGCTTCTCATTTGCCAACTTTCTGTCATCCCAGTGAACATCTTGGTCTGCTGGTGCTCAATCACCTTACAAATTCAATGGAGGAAATGGAAACCAAGCTCTGCAGCAGTGACAGAGAGGAAGCCTTCAAAAGAGAATTACCATACTGCATAGGAGAAATAGACTTCACAGCTTCTGGCAAGAAACATGGAAAGGTATGGGCACTGAGGAGTTTTGATCCTTTTACAGCATTGCTGTTGTTCAGCTGTTGCTTCTTAGCAGGAAATGCAGAGTCTGCCTCAGTGAGGGTCAATGTGCCAGAGAATGAGGAACAACATTATACCCCAAGTAGGGGACCATGCTTTCCTGAACGTGCTCTAAAACATGGCCTTTTAATGTTCAGAAACCAATCATTCGATTTGCAATTACATGATACAAGTACAGGTGATCACTTTTCCCTTTAAAAGAAAAATAATTTATGTACCCTGCTTCCTTTATTTTGTATCCTTTCCCTGGTTTAATCCACCAAAAATTAATCACTATGAATTTTTACATTCTAAACGTACTTTTGAGCTGTTTCAAGTTCTTCCTTAAAGTTTTCTCTCTGCTCTGCTGATATGCAGAGAGTGAATGTATATGGACTACCCCTCCTCCTCACTAGTTCCATGCACAAGTTAGTATTAGAGAAGAACAAATTCCTAGGAATTCCTGAGATCTGCCTCAAGGTTTTGTTTCATCATAAAGTCTTAAGCAGAAAACCAAAATATATACAGAACTGGAAGAAGCAGAAGATTCACATAACGTGTCGTTGAAAAACGGATATGAAATCACGCAAATATTTCAGCTTTTGCAGAAACAAAAAAACGCCTACAAAATTTGTTGGCTTTGTTCACCTGGCCTGAAACTGAAGGCAGTTCAAGAGGAAGCTCTAAGGGAGAGTGTGATTTGTCAGTCTGCAACACAGAACTAACCCATGGAAATGACCAATTATACAGAAGTCTGCTAAATTAATTCGATTTACTTCTGTCAAATGTTGCTCAAATAATTTTTTCTTAGGTATACAAGTTGATGATAATTTCCCTCTGCATTTTCCATGACCAGACTATTTACTGTATCTTTCTGTCCCGTTGTTATTCATTGGGTTTTTCTTGTGTTTCTTGAAGTTTATGAAGGTTCAGAATACCATTCACCCTGGAACTATATTTGAAGTTATGCTCAACAAATGGAAGCTACCTGCTCCCAATTTGGTTATCTCTTTAGTAGGGGGAGAAGAAAATTTTCAGATGAAGCCTTGGCTACGGGACACTTTAAAGAAAGGATTTATAAAGGCAGCTGAAAGCACAGGTGAGTGTTTAGGCTTTAAAGAAGGCATCTGTGTGCCTGATGGATTCTCACACCCAGCCCCCAGTGATCTGGCAATGACAATGAGCCTGCTCACACGAATATTTTTGAAATTTCAAGACTTTGCTGAATGCAACCTTCATGTAAACTCCTTTGAAAATGAAAGTGATTGTATGATAGTGGCAAAAATAAGTTCTCTCAAAGCAAATTACTCTAGGTAACCATTTCTGCAGTGTAAAATTACCTGATAATATTCCCTCAGAGGTGACACTAGAAAATAGCATCAAAATGGGACCAAATACAATTACCTCTCTATTGTGCCATAAAAAATAATTTTGAGGACAGCAGAGAAATTTGACTTCAACAAGACTGAATTTAGGTCAAAAATAAGAATTCCTGCATTCTCACCTACAAAATACAGTGACAATGTCTGTGAGCATTTAACAGCAAGCTCTTGGTTTAGCATCACTCTTCCAGACAAGATTGTACCAATTTTGCTTTTTGTAATGCGACAGCCCAGTACCAGAGCTCTTTTTGGTACTTTTTGTGCCACGCAGATATTATTCTCTATCTTCCTCTGCCTTCTGTACTTCAGACTGGGCAGCATCAAGATCCCCAGTTTCTCTGTGTTACATATTTGAAAAAGGCCAGCTTGCTGTTTTACCTAGGGTTCTCCAAATTCCTTGTCACTGTATCAACACTGCTGTAAATTCTATTATCCTGAAGAATTCACTCTCCACACACCCACAAGAACAGGAGGAAGAACTCCAAATTAGGCAGGTTATGCCTGAGCTCTTCTGCTAAGAGGTGATTGCACGGGTCTGTTTAGGTCTTGGTTCAAGTCAACAACTTCCCTGAGTCCCTTTCCTCTTCCCTGAAAACCGTCCAGACCTGCCTGGCACGGGGATGTTTCTGCTCATATGCAGCCAGTGAGTAACTCCAGAGCATTCTTGATGATCATATTAACATCAGAGTAAAAATGGCAATGTTGCAACAGGTGATATGCGAAGAATGTTTGCTCGAGCTCGCAATTTTTTCTTGTTTTCCTTATTAAAATCTTATGTACTTTAATTCTAAAAGTTATGGTCCATCAAGACCTGTCTTGACCTTATTTAAAAAACAAAACAAAAAATCCACAACAAACAAACTTAAATCCAGTACTGTAAGTAATGTTACTTGACACACAAACACATTGCAACACAAAGAAATTACCTAACTCCTTCTTAAAAATAATTTCAGGTGCCTGGATTTTCACCAGTGCTTTGCGTGTAGGAGTAACAAGACACTTAGTGCAAGCAGTCCGAGATCTTGCCCTGGCCAGCACCTCATCCACACTGAGTGTGATTGCCATAGGAATCACTTCCCTCAGGGAGATCCAGCACAGAGAAATTCTGGATAACGCAAAGGTAGTTTTCTCTTATGCTATTGTTCGGATATGAGCCGCACCCTTAGAGAATTTGTAAGCAGTTGGCAGGACAACTTTGCTATAGCGTTAAACAAGCAAGCAAACAAACAAACGAAGTGGGGTTTAGGATGTGTTTTGGGAGGAAGCAGAGCTCAAGGACTGTCGGATGATTCTGTGCCCTCTGTGCCCAGCGGGTGGCAGCATTAGACATCAGCACAGGGTTGAACGTCAGGAAAAGAGCCCGGAATAAGGGATTTTTAATGGATTTTCCCCTTGTCCCCTTACTGCAGAAGCACTTACTCCTACCTATTTACATAAACAGTGAAAACCACAGATATTATATTATGGGACAACAGACACATATATTCCAGGACAAATTGTTGTTCTAGTAGCCACTGAATTGGTGTCTAATATACAAAAATTTGCTCAATAAAACAGATCAAAAATACTTGCCATGCAGGATTTAACCTAGTTATGGGGAGCTCTAGGGAATTCTCAGATTGGGTCAAGGGGATCAAAGTTCTTGGGAAGAAAACAAAAACAATACACTAACAAATAAAAAAACCTCACCCAACAAAACTAGTGCTGAAAGTGTTGCTGCTGGATGAACACAGAAGTGGAGAGGGAAAACAAATAGCATTCCCTTCCTGGATATGCAGTCTGTCCTAAGTAGTACATTATAACAATAAAACAGGAGTTTAATGACAATGAATGACAGCTTCCCTGTACTATTTTACTTCTCTGCAGAAGCTAAGAAACAAATTACAAAGGCAGCCCTTTGAATTCACACCTAGTGGTTCTCTCACACAGGCCTGGAAGTACCAGCTAGAAACTGAGAGACTGCCTGAGCACACCAGCAATTTATTGCCATTGGTCTTTCTTTTCTTTTTTTTTTTTTTTTTTTTTT
>VWZN01012743.1:48058-125041 GCA_013396955.1 Regulus satrapa | reverse complement strand
TTTTTCTTTTTTTTCTTTTTTTTCTTTTGCCAGCTACCTGTGTGCTCTACAGGTGGAACTCTTTGGCTGGAAGACTTTAGCCTATTTGTGTGGCCTCTGGGCCAAAAGAGCCTCAAAGAAAAAAACTGGGTTCATTGTGTTTGCGAGTTCTGTTCAGGAAAGTCTGCAAACACAAACTATTTCACCTCCCTTCTAGGCTAAATGATCAAAATGCATCTGGATGTTTCCATATAAGCAATTACAAAACACATGCACTCTCTTTTTATTTTCTCCCTATCAACTAAAGCCCAAATTCTTTGTGAAGGGATATTTTGCAAAGAGCGTTCCTGACCCTATGACTTCTGGCACAGCTTACACCCAAAGATATTTTGGATTTTAGTCAGTAACTTTAAGACAAAGGAATTACAGACAGGGATGTTGATCTAAACCCAACTCTCTTTATACTTGGCACTAACACAAGCAGCTTGTTGTATAAAACAGAACTAACAACCCACACTAGCAGGGAGAAAAACAAGCCCTGAAATCAATGGATCCCTCCCGTATCTTCTGTGTTAATGGCATGCTTTAAACGTCATTGAAAGATCATTTCCACATTTTCAGAGAAAAAAGAGGAAAATCCCCAAAGGCCTTTCTCAATTGGTTGTTGTGCCTCCAGGTCCTAATCAAAGGCCAGATCTTTGGTGAGGAGGCTAAATGTTACATGGCAGCAGAATAGAGGCACACCCTCTGTAAAAGCAAAATCTGAAGGAAATGAATTATGTCAAGAAGCTGTCCCCAGGGAATGAGAGAGAGAGAAGAAAGTGAAAGAAATTTGTGTCACGGTGAGCATGAGTGATAAAAGAAACATGTTCGTAAGAAACATGCAAGTTTACTGCCTTTTAGTGTGAGGAAAATGCAATACACAGTGACAACTGCCAAGCTGACAGTCTGAGTCCAGCAACACTGCAGGAATTGGAAAAGAGGCAGGATCGAAGGAAATGCAGATTTTAAACAGTTGTGTTAATCTACTTGCTTGCAAGAGGACAATGATTATGAAAATGAAAAAGAATAATCAGATATTTCCAGCCTGGAATGACATATCAAAGTAGATGGGCAGCAGAGAGAAAGGGGAGTTTGAAAAAGTGCACCTATAGAAGCCCATATATAGTGCAATATTTAGAGCAAAAGACTGTATCAGGGGCTCTGTCTTACCTAGAGTTTATGCAAAAAACCAAACATTAATAAATAATTTAAAGGTATTACACCACTCACACAAAAGAGGGGATTCTCCTTTCTAAAATCTGTCTGCTGCTCTATCTTTTAGAATGCAATTTCCTAACTAAGAATAACCAGCAGATTTCATATAACCCTGTCAATTAAGTAAAGCTGTGTATAAATTGACAGGGACGTGGAGCAGGCTAACTCATTCGCTGGCCTAAACATGGACAAAGCACTGCTGAAAGGAACAGTTTGCCCCTCTTTACACCAGCTGAGGCTTCACATCTCCTAAATAGACAATTATCAGGTCTCATGGCCCCTTTCCATTTGTCCAATAAACAATTCAAAACCCTGCATTCCACAGATGATGATTGATATCACTATATTTTGCAGAGGCCAAGAGGGAACCTTCAGAGACTCCAGCTGGCAGTCCTGCCGCTTCTAGGAGGAGCAGATTTTCCATCTTTGCCCTCTTTTAAGCGCCTATCCAAGTCTCTCACAGGTGCCGAGCTGTGCCCCAGGGTGCAGACAACACAAAAAACAGAGAGGAAAGACATTAAAATACTGGCTGGGCTTTGCAGAGAGCACTGACATCTCCCCTTCTCTCTCTAGAGCGAAAGTCTTGTACGCTACCGGTCAGACGACAGCATCCAAGGCCCACCATATTCCTTGGACCACAACCATTCCCATTTTATTTTGGTGGAGCACCCCAGAGCGGAGGAGGCGGACGGAACGGCCGAGCTCCGCCTGGCCTTGGAGAAGCACATCTCGGAGCAGCGCACGGGATACGGGGGTAAGCAGGAGCTGCAGAGGTGTGAGCAGCACAGCGGGCCCCTTGCCCCAGGTAACGCCAGAGTTCTCCAGAGGCTGAGAAAGTTGCTATTTGAACCGAAAATCTGGACTTTCATCCCACCTCCTAAAATGTATCTCAAAGCTGATCTTCAAAGCGCGGCTTGAATTGCCTTAAAAGACAACATATGGAAAATAAATCCAGCTTTGAGTGCCTTTACCAGTGGTTCTAAGAGATTGATAGTCATTGTTGTATGCTTTTATCCCCTCTCATACAGAGGGTCTTGTATTGCTCCCACACTGGAAGAAAATACTCGTTTCAAAGCCCTCTGAAATATTTTAAGCCCTGTTTGTTTTGGGATAAAAATCTTATCCTGGGTAAACACCGTAGCTTCTAATGTTTATCTGAATCTCTGTGCCCTTTCTTTACCATAAGAACTGAGTATTGGACAGCTCTCCTACTGCTATTTGTGGAAAGAACTCAGTTGGCACGATAATACACTTACTTTTACCTTTGCTTATGTCATACATGCAGCGCTAGCACAGCTGAAACAGGAGGGAGACTTGTTCACAGCTGTGTGCATCAATGGAATATCCACTTACACAGCCCATAGGGTGGTAGCACAGAGGTACCAGAGAGCACAAATGCACCTGAAGAATCCTTACCTGGTGACTCAAACAGGAATGACCATAGGCAGGCTGTAAGGGTAGCCTGAGGTTGCAGTGCCGAGAGTTACAAAGCAGCCTCTTTCTACTCACAAACCAAACCTGACTGAACAAATCTCAGGGGAACATAATTCTGACAAAGAATGCTGATTCATATGACAAATATTTCGCTGGAACATACTGAATTCAGTGTTATCTTCTATAAACAAAACCAGTGTTATTCATTTAAGCTCATTAATAAACAAGCTGAACAAAGCTATGTGGCTTTACTGAAGTGCAACACTTTAATAAGGTCATGTGTTCAGAGACTCCAGCTGGCAGTCCTAAACAAAAAAACCCCAAACCAAAACAAAAGACAGACAAACAAACAAAAAAAAACCCCAAGAAAACCCCCCACCCTAGTAGAATTTTAAAAGAATTTTTAAAATATACTGAATTTTTTTTTTTACAATTAAGGACTTTTCAGATTCACAGCATAAATTCAGAATCCACCTGACCCTCCTCTGGCTAAATTTTAACTAAGTCTATAATAAATGAAGATTATTTGCAGTCTTGACCATGCTTGAGGAACCTGTAGTCCCAGAGGTCGCTCTTCAAAGAGCATCACGTTAGAGAGGAGTGACAATGCCATGCCATTCACTAAAACAAATTCATTTCCTTGCCAACCATATCCTGGCTACAGCTCAGTCCAACCTTATCTCTGTAGTCATCACAAAAGAGATAGAAAAAATAGCAAGTAGAAATCTGTACTGAGTTTTGGGAGATCTACAAAGGGAAACATCAAAAAATTGTTTGAACCAAATGCCTTTTTTCTTCCAGCTGAAAGAGGCATTAATCTCTTGATATTACTGTTTTGATTGAGCTTCTTCAGGCCAATATATAGTGAACTTTGCATTACAGATTTCAGCATTTACAGTAAAAACTATCCAAAACTATGTGGGCCCCTGTGGGAAGATGGCTTAGGACAGGGATCCTGACCTAATTTCTTCCCCCGATGCCATGACATGTTAAATATTTCATTAGCATTTCTTTTAAAAGTATCAGACTGTGTTATTATTAATCACCACACCAAGCTGTGCTGAATGAAACTTTGAGCTGTTTAAGCAGAGTAATAAACAATAAATGGTTCCTATCAAGTCGTATCTGACTCATCTCATCCTACCCAATCAGCCTCTTCACACTCTTAAATCTTCCTTTCAGAAGGCTTTAGTCCCGGAGTCCAGTCTCCCTTCCAGCACACCCTGGGCACATCCATAACACCCAGGACTGACTGAGAGCTTTCCACCCCCATCTGTGTCCCACCACAGACACTGGTGGATGCTGCTGCACCCTAATGCTTCTCCACTGCTCCCCAGCCTGACCGCCCTGCGGTAAATAAATAACTTTAACCCAGCAGTGGCACGACACACAGAGGTGCCAATGTCCCTCTTTTGCAGCTGAGGTCAGAACAGCCTGGACTGCTTGCCTGGGATCACACAAAATTTCCAAGCAAAGGTGCCTTTGTCCTGAATCCCCATCTGCTGGGTCACAGCGTTATTCTCTTCTTTTGCCACATCCTTCTGCAGGTTAATGTAGAGACCAAACCAGCACATAAAAATAAGAAATAGTTTCAAGGGGTCAGTAAAACAGCAATAGGTTTGTGAAAGCTCTTACTTTTTAAAAATTAAACCATCTCTTTCACAGGAACGGGTAGCATCGAGATCCCCGTGCTTTGCTTGCTGGTAAATGGAGGACCAGGCACACTAGAGGTAAGAAGCTGTTTTCAGCTTTAGAAAAATAAGTTAACTGGTGCCAAGTAATTAATGGAAAATTTGGCTGGATGACAAATGCATCTATTGGCACTTAACGTAAAGTAAAAATTCACCATTAAGGATTGAGTTCTGTTAATACTGAATTTGCCAGTATTTGTTTGGGAGAAATATTTCTTTCTGAATAGGCACCAGCTGATCATTAAAACTTCCATTGCCAGTTTGTCCAGTGGGAAGAAAGAATCCAAACCCAAAACAAACACACAGAAACCAGCTCCAGATCTAGGGAAACAGAAATAATGTGTTACTGCTTAAGAACACACACAAAAAAAAGAGAGGAATCTCTCAGTGCTGTTCAGCAACAATGACACAACTGTCTGTGCCAGAGCTCAGAGGAAGCACAAGACTAGGTTTGCTGGACATGCAATTTAAAATGGGAGTGTCCTGGTTCCACTTAGCAAAAGTACATTATAGGATTGAAGACAGGAGTGTTGTCTGATAATCATCCCAAATCCTCTTCAGCAAAGGATAATTTTTGATTATTTTCCTAAGTGCTTCTACAGCTTAAAGAACCTGTTAACAAGGAGATACTCTTTGATTTCTATTTTATTTTACTTTTCTTTTTTATAAAACTCTCAGTCTATTCTCTTTAGAGAGATACAATTTAACTATAATTAAAAGTTTCCAAGTGATAAGACTGTGACATACAACCTGGTAACTTCTTTCAGTATAATGACTCCTTTCTCTAGATATTTTCTAGTTTCAGTTTCTTGTATCTTGTCATAACTTTGGTCAGCTGCACTAAAACACACACTCATATTAGAAATCTCACAGTTTAAACAAAGATTATATCACCTCATGAACTTGCTTTCTTTCTTTGATGAGAAGCTAAATATTGCAGTGTTTCCTATGTATTTGGTTTAGAAAAAATCCCATGTTATGACATGTAAATCCTCTTTTTCAAAGTTTTATAGAAGAGTGTGACTGGAAGACAAAAAGGGACTGGCTGGAGTTGCTCTAAACTGACACGTGCTGGGAATGGATAACTGGCCACACTTTTTGAGAATATCAAGTTCCCAAATGGATTTCTTAAAATGGATAATACACACCAGAGATTATGACCAGTCTTAAAGAACATCAATACCTAAACTAAAGGAAAAAAAGACCCAACCCCTGCACCACAATTGAATCAATGCAGTCTTGTATAACTCCAGAGGAAGAAACAGACTGGCAGCAAATACACATTTTGCAATTATGATGCCATGTCCTCTACTTTCCTCTCTCAACAACCTGCCTGACTCATTCTAATTCTAAGTAATAGAATTAGTAGCCTTTAACTCTTGTAGTTGCTATGATTCAGTATTGTTTTGGTTTGGCTTTTTTTTTCTCCTGTAGCCCAGTGTTGTATTCCCACAGGCAAGTTCCTGATTTTCAGAACATATTGCCAGGTTTGGCAGACAGAGAAAAAAAAAAAAAAAGCTGTGCAAAAAAGCCTGCTGGTAATTTCTGTACAGGGCTACTCTTGTACTTGACTATGCTGAAACAGACTTCAGGGGGGAAAAAAAAGTCAGGGTCAAATAAATTTTATGCATTGTTTGTCCAAATCAGGTTGCTTAGCTACTCAGCAGATGTGTCATGAAAAGAAGCATAGTCAGAGGCCTATACATGGATGACCTACTACAGAATCCAAAAAATCCTGATAGCTTAGAGGAGTCTGGACTGATTCCATAGTGAATCTGACTTAGGTACACACTTATTCCTGGTATGCTTCTTTTGAATAACATTTTTCTTTCCACTTATGAATTCTAAAAATGTCCTATTTTAAACTACAGAGGATTTACAGCGGGTTGGAAAATTCTGCTCCCTGGCTTATCTTAGCAGGGTCTGGGGGTACAGCTGACATCTTAGCTGCATTCATGAATGACCCACAGCTTATCATGCCAGAAGCTGTTGAAAAGCAATTTAAGGAGAAATTCCCGACAGAGAGCTTCTCGTGGAAGGACGTTCTCCAGTGGACAGTGACAGTGAGTTCATGTGTTTGACGAGTCAGCATGTTCACTAAGCTGTCTTCTAACACTTGCGGCTTTGGCAGCCCCTTCACAAGAGGTTTGGCAAGGAGCTGCTCAGAGGCTTTGGGAACTCCAGTGCTTTTACACCAGTGTTGTGGAACGCCTCTCTAGCACTAAAAATCCAGTGGCCATTTGATCACGCAAACTGCTTTGTTGCCCCAGTAATTCAGCTGAACACTCAGGGCTCTGTCCTGCCTCCATCATTTCCTCAACTAACAGCCAGCACCCAGGACCCCAACAGTCCTTCTGTAGAACACTAAGCATTATTTACATCCACAGCTGTGGAGCCTGTGCAGCTGTGACAGAACAGACTTAATTCACAACCTACAGCTGTTAAATGGAAACCTAGTTGTGGATGAGCATGAATAAATTAAGTACAATGAAGCGTGTTTAGAAATCACCCTGTCTATTGTTAGTTACTTGCTCTTGAAGTATTATTGCTCTTAAAACAGAAAGACAAAGCAGATTCAGAGATCTTCTTTACTCTTTGTCTTGGGGTACACTTGCATAAGCCTTTTATAAACAAATATTCACTTTGAGATGGTCCTTTTGTGAAGACTGAAGAGCACTGGGTGCCTCTGAGATAAACCAAGTCCACCTGACCTGGCTTACTTCTTATTCTTTGCATCCCCTGCTGTAATCCTCAGCTTTAAAAGTTGCACATTCTAATTCCATTAGGAAGAACTTTACCAGATCACTAACAAAAGGGGATGAAAGATATCTAGAAGCAATACTGCCAGAGGCTCACAAAGTCTCAGTGCAGCTGTATTGCCAGAAAGGAAACTCAATAGAGAAGCAGAAGAAAAGAGTACTGTATATACATATATATCAATATTTGAGAACTTTTACTCAGAGAAGGGTTAGAGACTATGCTTTTAAATAAACAACTCAGAGAGCAAAACTTAAATGTCAAAGCAGGATGAGGTAAAATGAAACTAGTGTTATGCTGGCTATAATGTGACTCTGAGTCAAACAAGAATGGAAATTAAGGAAGGATCTTTTAATTAAAGCACTGCTCTGGTTCTCAGGATGTCCAAATTCTGTTCCTCCTATCTTAGTAGGTCACTTGGAGAAGGCAGTAACTCCCTCCTTGCCTTAGGAGTTATTTATGTGTGGGAAACAAATAATATTTGCCTTCTTGCCAAACCTCAGCTTTACAATTAGAACATAATTTTTGGGGAAATACTGTATGGGTGATCTCCACTGGGAATTTGGGCACTAATGTACATCCAAAAGACAATGTGTAAAATTACTTTTGTTTTGACTTCGAATAGATTCAGAACATTATTTCACACCAGCATCTTCTAACTCTGCACAACTTTGAGCAAGATGGTTCAGAAGAACTAGACACAGTAATTTTAAAAGCTTTAGTAAAAGGTAAGATACAATAAACAAACATTGTAATGTTTGCCTTATCTGACTTTGATGCCATAAATATCTTTCCTCTTTTTCCCAGTACAAGTTCAGTTGACTGTTGGATCAGATTTCATTTTTGATGCACTGTTCTTTTGTTTGTTTATTGACAAATTAACTGTGGCAGTAACTGTAGCTCTTGCAAGCTTCCTTTAAACTAGTGTTTGCTTTCTAATCTCATTTGAGCCACTACTTTATTTCACTACTTGCTTCTCTTAATAACAGAGGCTATAAAAGAACTGAAATATACTGGAACAATATCTTATTCCAATAAAACCGTTTAAAAAAGCTCCAAGAAAACAAAACCAAAACCCACAAGTAGACCAAGACTGCCTGCTTCAGAAGCAATCAGTTTCTCCTATAAGAAATTTCCACTCTATCTTCTGAAAGAAGACATTACTTGGGCTGCCATCTATTTTACTTCCTGTTAATGTATGGTTTGTGTTAGCTTAAACTTAGCATGAGAGAATAAAAATAAATAATTATGTGTGTATATGTATATATATTCTGTTCCTGATGTGCTAATTGCCACAAGGCAAAACCAACAGCCAGTCCTCTCCCCTGCTTTCTGCAGGCCAGTGTCCCTCTTAACATCCAATAGCTATTTAAACTTAACGGTTTTAATAGAGAGTCCATCTAGGAAAAATAACATTTTTTTAATAGAAATGCTTCTTAATTTAGGAAAACATTTCTGTGAAGGGTTTCTGGTTAAGCAATGCACAGATCTGTGATAGCTGAAGGAGAGCTTGCATTGCTAATCGAAGTACCAATACCATATTAAATTAAACATAACTGTAAAGTACTGACTTGATTTGCATTTCCTGTTTTTTCCCCAGCCTGTAAAAGTCAGAGTCAGGAGGCTAAGGAATATCTGGATGAACTGAAACTGGCAGTGGCCTGGAATAGGGTCGACATTGCTAAAAGTGAAATATTCAATGGTGACGTGGAATGGAAGGTACCAGGTTTTTTGGCTTCTTTTGCCTTAGAGGACTCTCTATATGTGTACTTCCAATGTGTACAGGACACTGGAACATCCCAAAAGATGGCTTCAGTTTTTAACACTGCCTGCACACTCTACTGAGAGATTGGGCAGGGGTATTATGCTTCCTGAGGCTTTGTGTCTTTCTGGCCCCCTATATGATAATGGCCAAAGACAGAGGAATAGCTCAGTGGCTATCATTTCTTTCTTAAGCTATTTGAGAGAAACAGTCTTTCTCCCCTTCTGTATAGACCTTTAAAGCAAACAACCCAAAGTTAGCAAAGCACAAGGAGCAGGCAGATATTACTGCTAGAAGGTGGCACGAAGAACGTCACTGTTTTCAACTGCTGTATAAACGCCCAGTGTGGTGGGTAGCTCACACCGAGTCCTACAGCACACAATTTATGTTGATGTTTTAATATTAATCCTGGCACAGACATTTTGTCAGAGAAAAATGAAGAGAGTTCCACCTCTTTCTCACTGTACTCACTGTTGACTGGTGGAAGACAAAATGTGCTTGTCCTCATGTTAAATCTTCTCTCTCTCATCATCCATCCATGATTATCCCCCAAAATGTCCTTTTTTGTTTTGTTTTTTTCTTTTTCCCCTTTCATCAATCTAGTCCTGTGACCTGGAAGAAGTGATGATGGATGCCCTGGTGAACAACAAACCAGAATTTGTAAAGTTATTTATTGACAATGGGGCTAACATATATGAATTCCTGACCTACAGTCGTCTGCAGAGACTCTACTGTTCCATTTCTCAGAAGTGTCTTCTCTATGAACTTCTCCTGAAGAAACATGAAGAAAGCAAACTGACCTTGGCAGGGCTCACTGGTCAGCAGCAAAATGAGCAGGAGGTCTGCCCCCTCTTCACTCTCAGTGAGGTCTCTAGAGTTCTCAAGGATTTTCTTCATGATGCATGCAAAGGTTTCTATCAAGACCTCAGACATGGAGGCAAGAAGAAAGCTGTGAGTAGTCACAACTTTGCATTGTAGTTCTGCTCCCCTCCAATCCAGAATTTGTACAGTTTTAACTAGGTTAAAAACCTAGGTAGTCTTTGGGGTGAGGCAGGGAACAGATTTAGTTAAAGATGTGCAGGTAATACAAATAAGATTTACATTTACTAAGGAGTAATTAGACATAAAAATAGTGCTCTGCTTTTCTTATACAGAACTTCAAGTAGAAATACTGGAAAGGCATTTTTTTCTAGGAGAAAGAGCAGCAGGCAATGGAGATTTTCAATCCTAGGTCTGAAAATGGTCATCTTTGTGCACGAAACTGTTCTCAGATTTATACTCCATACAAGTAGGTCATACTCAGATATTGATATTCAGTAATATCCAGTGTTTGATATTTGCCTTTAGAACATGTTAGTCTTTTCATGGAGTGCCAGAACACAGAACAAGAAACAGGAACAATTGTGTGATGTGGCCCTGACCAGTATATGACAAGAATAATATGGGATAGGGGTACCAATGTGGAATGTCTATAATCCACAGTGGTGCAATAGATGCATCATCATTTTTGCATTTTGACAGTGTGTTTAACATTAAAACGCCTAAGTACCAAAGTGCTTGCAAAAGCATTGAAAATAAGTTTGGATTCAAGGTTTCAAAACAAAAACGTACAAAGAAATTTCATTAGGGTTCAGGTCTAGACAAACTAAATAATTATGGTATTTGGTATTTGCCAAGTTCTAATTACACCTTAAAAATTTGTTAAAACTAGAAATGAATTTTTAAAAAAAATCTTATTTGAGACCTTAAATCCCTAGCTAAATTAATTAGTAGTCTGAAAAGTTAAGTTTGAATCTACTCAGGGTTCCATTCACAAGGATCGACAACTTGAGACAATACCTGTGAAGTTATTAAGCATACTACAGACCTACAAATTCACCAGAAATAAAATTTTTCCCCCAAAGCGTCACTTAACCTCTTTCTGGCACTTGGCAGCAAGTGAGCTAAAGTCCAGTGCTGTAAATAAGGCCTAATTCAGAGATCAGCTCCTGCTGCCTACCAGCTTTTTTCCTTTTAAAGCTTCTTCCCATGGCTGAATCCCATTATCTTTGGCAACAGAAAGAGCATCGCAGTACTGGGAGACCAGCGTCATTGCTGGCAAATTGGGTGCCTTTTTTTCAAGTCAGAAACTAGTGGTTACAAAGACAGATGAGACTTTTAGGATATCTTTGTCTCCTGCAAGGCTTTCAATGCAATTCAGTTGATTCAATAGCTCAATGCAAACTGAAGAAACATCCACACACCCCCCCCAAAATCCCCCAAAAGTGACATTTAAATAAAATTGAACAGAATCCCATGATTTACATTATTAAAAATATATATTCTCACAAAACCCAGCTTAATTAAAAATAGATACACCCTGGCTGCTTCTAACCAACACAATAGATAAAAAGATAGTTTTTAAATATAATTGAAACTCAGAACTTGACCTAAGTGGCTACACTTCCTCTAGATAATTTTTTTTATCAAGTGCTAAAGGAATAAGCAGTGTTCTACTTAAACTGTTCTCTGCATGAGGGAAATGTTTCTCAAAGGAAAGACTAGAAAGGGGCATTGATGTGCTCTATTCTTGTCCTGTACAGGGCCTTGGCGAGATTGATATCTGATGAAATAAAATGCCTTTTGTTCCACTTTCTCTGAAGCCGTGTCCTCTGTGGCAGCCGAGCAGAGACTGATATAATTGAAGGCAAGCTCAGATTAGCTAATCACAGGTTTGTCTTGTGTGATATTACACACCAGTAGTGAAACTCCGGCCTTAATAAGTTCAATGAAAACTTCAGCATTAGCTTCAACAGAAGTTTCATCCAGAATGTTCTCACACATATTGAATTATATCGGGGACACAAGGATCCTCTGACTCAGTACAGAATGAGCTAACTACCTTTTGGTCCCACTGAAAAGAAAAGCCAAAGAAATTTGAAGTGGTCAGCGAGGCTGAGAGCACCTTAGATCATGTCATCTGCATGGAGGCGAGGCTGAATCGGATTTTAAATTGTACAAACCACATTTCAGGACAAACCGAACACAAAGCGATTACCTGGGCCCTTGGACATGAACCAGAAAAGCGAAAATCCTTGGAGGGATTTGTTTGTATGGGCAGTACTCCAAAACCGGCACAAGATGGCAAACTATTTCTGGGCTATGGTAAGCTCTGAGCCGTAGCTGCTCCAGGTGAAGTGTTGGCATATTTCAAGTGTACGAGACGTTGGGGGTTTTGGGGGGAGGGGGGATTGTTGTTTTTTTGCTCAGCCTTACAGCTCAGATGACAGATAGGGTTGTTTCCAACACACGAGAGGCTGGCATTTATCAGGGCCTTTCATCTGTGCGTGGCTCCTGCCCGCGGGCAGAGCTGGAGCCGGTGTAAATCGGCGCAGGCTGAAGCTGCGCTCCCAGAGCGGGGTTTGCGCCTCCGACAGTCGCCGATTGTTCGGCGCCGAGCGTGACGGGAGGGCGGACGGAGCAGGGAAAAGCATCTCCGGCTTACGTGCCGGACGGGCGGGGAGCAGCGCTGCGCTGTCCCAGGCTGAGCTCCGAGCTGCCGTGATCAATGGGCTGCTGTGTGTGCCCCCGTGTGTGCCTGCGGGCACATCCCTGCGGGCACATCCCTGCGGAGCCGGGCTCTGCGCAGCGATCGCCCCGTGCCACAGCCCCAGCTGCGCTCCCGCCTCCGTCTCGGCACAGCACAGCCCCGTGCTCCAGGTGTCTCGGCACAGGGAGCTCTCTTTCCAGAGGGTATTGCTCGGCCCTGTGATCGCTAGCCCAAATCAGGTCCCCTCTAGGAGGCCAGGAGTGTCCCGCCTTACGAGGCGCAAGAAGCGCCGCTAAAGAATCGTGGAAGGGTTCAGGTTCCATCAGCTCCAAACGCCCCTGCAAAGGGCAGGGACACCTCCCACTAGGCTGGTTGGCTCAATGCCCCATCCAGCCTGGCCTCGAACACTGCCAGGGACGGGGATATATCCACAATATGTGGGTTTTAATTCTCAAATATCATCAAAACTGGCATTTTGATCCGCATTTGTGACTTTTAAATCTGTATTGGAGGGAAGACTTTTCTTGAAATCCACAATATGTGTTGCTGTTGCTGTTCGATGTGTTGCGTTGTAGAGTGTTCCCCGTTCAGAAATGCCTGCAGTGGAAGGTGACAGCAGCCCCCCTTTCAATTCCACAGGGTCAGGAGGGTGTAGCTTCAGCTCTGGCAGCCTGCAAGATCCTTAAAGAGATGTCCCGCCTGGAGACGGAGACCAAAGCAGCCTGTATAATGAAAGAGGCCAAGTATGAGCAGCTTGCTGTTGGTAAGTAATGGCACTTTTTGAATGGCATTGAAAATTTAAGAAGGAACTGCCATTGGAAGGCAAGCAAGTGAAAAAAAAAATACTGTTTCAGCTGTAGAAGGTCAACTGTCATGAATAATTTAACAGCCTTGCAGGCAATCCCAAATATTCAGAAACGGAGGAAAGATTTAAACCCCAGTCATTCTGGGAAAAATCTGTGTTCCAAGACAGGCCCCCTGGGACGCAGGAATACTCTCCTGCTGCTTGTTGGTATTTTAATCGTCTGATCTTGATACAAGGTGTGTTAGAGTGATGTGGAAGACAGAATAACCAAAGCACTTCCAGGCTCACAGCAGCCTGCTCTTCCTGCAATATCAAGCTTGCTCTGTAAGGGCCACTAGAGCAACAAGTTTTAAGTTTTATCATTGCAGCTAAAAATAATTCGAGATTACCTCACCCAGAAGAGGGCCAAGCGCACTGCAAACTGCAGAGAGGCTCAGGCTGGTTTCGCAGCAGACAAGATGCTCCTCCCTACAGCAGTCAGATCCAGCCATCCGCAATGCTGGAATGCTGAGCCCTCTCCCCTTTGCTTCCTTTAGAAACAAATGTGTGCACACAAGCTTCCCTGCTGATCTGACTTCAGTCCAATCCATACCTTCACTGCTGTGAGGAGAGAGCTTTAAAATACGCCCTGCATGGAAACAAACACAGAGGCTCCTCACCCTTTGAGATAGTTCATCAAGCAGCTGAAGGCTCATACGGGCATTGCTACGTTATTTACACACAGATCACATTTTTCCTTCTTCTCACAGGGCCATTATTATTTACAAAAATTAAAAATCAGCAGCTGTTATAATCACAGGGCTTGAGTAATTTAGTCATGGAATTATGGGGCCTAATCCAATACACAGAACTTCTGCTTCTTGGCTTTGATAAGTATTAGATCAGATCCTCAGTCTTAATTTCTGGTCTGGATTATGCAAAGCAAACTCTCTTTAAAAATGATAAATACCACATCAACTAGAAAAGAGTCTTATCATTTTAAGTGCACCTGACATTTGTGCCCAGCCTCACAGTATAACCAGGTGTAGGCTGGCTTAGGGAGGGTACTGAGATAATCAAGTGAATCAGTAGAACGGAACAGACATGAAAAGTCAGACCTTGTCTAATGAGAAGATCTTGATTTTTTTTCCCTTTTTTTGGACTGTTTAAATTTATCCTGGTTTCTAAGCTCCATGACCAGTTTCTCTGGAAACAACTATGCCCTAGCACTCCACCAAGTCTAATATTATTTTATGTCAAGTAGCTCTGTCTTAAAATGAAGGATCTGTTGTCTGTGAGACAGAGCTGAGCTGCTCATCTTCTTTAGTCTGTTCAGGAAAGTGAGGACAGCATGACAACTCATCCTGCAAAGTGTAAGAGGTGAACCTCTAAAGTTAAATTTAAAATTTATCAAAAGATAAATTAAACTTCTATTATTAAAAATTAAATTAAATTTATCAAAAGAGATTTTAAAAAAAAATCTGTGTTTCCTTCATATGACAGAACTGTTTAGTGAATGCTACCACAACAGTGAGGAGAGAGCATTTGCCCTGTTGGTGAGGAAAAATCAGTACTGGAGCAAAACCACGTGCCTTCAGCTGGCCACAGAAGCAGATGCAAAGTCCTTCTTTGCACATGATGGTGTCCAGGTAAGTTTTACACACCCCCAGGACCTTAAGTTGGACACAGGAGAGGATAGCACAGGAACTGAACAACCCCAATGAATGCATTCCCCTGAGAACCATTCTTCAGAGAAGGGACTCTTCTTTCCCCCAAGCAAGAGATGAAGAGGACATTGACATTATACCATGTCCTTGCCAAGGCAGCACCATCCCCCCTTTCCCCACCCTCTCATCCAGCTGGCACACAGACCAATGTGCTGAGGAGAAGGTTTAGCCCTTAATCCATCATGTGCTATTTTGCTTTTTATTCCTTCCTTGCTCACAGAGAAGCATCAGAAAAGCACTGTAAATCTGCCTGGGGCATAATGAAGCTGCTCCAAGATGTGAGGTAACTCCTTGTTCAGATTCAAGAGAGAGCTCACTGATAAAAGTTAAATTAAATTACTATTCAGCTTTGCTCTCACGACCTGACTTTTCTCTGCATACACAAAGCTAAATTAAGAGTGATGCTGCTTTTATCTCCCAGTGCCTGGCTTGGGCTTCCTTAGTACTACAGATGTTGCTTAATTCCATTTGGCTTGCTGTTCCTTCCACTGGTCTCCAAATAACTCTTTGCACGCTCAACATCTGCAGAAGGACACGCAGAGAACTTGTTTGCTCTGAAGCTGTGAGATTTTTCACTGTATAAGGAGTCACTGAACCTCATTCAGTGTACTTCATCTGCAATATACCTTTTTGTGATATTAAAGCCATCTCTTCTCTTCTTGACTTTCAGGCCTTCCTGACAAAAATATGGTGGGGAGACATGTCTACCAGCACACAGATCCTCAAGTTAATCTGTGCGTTCTGGTGTCCGTTCCTAATCTACACAAATTTAATATCATTCAGGTATAAACATAACTATTTGGGTGTAAGAAATAAATAACTGATGAAAAATAACCCATAAAAAATATCCAGACTCAAAATTTCTCCCCAAAGTGATTTAAACAGTAACATCACGTAACTAAAACAGTTTTCTATGGGGCTGAGTGATTTGTGTGTCCTGTGCTAGTGCCTGTTGCCATACTTTAAAAATCAATGCCACAGTTTTACAGAGATCATTCTATTTTGCATAGTCTACAGGAAAGCCTCTTGGAATCCCATCAGCTCCAAATTCTACATAGCAATGTGTAGAATATCTAGCAATGTAGAATATCTGCAGCTGTGGCATCGTTTGTTTCTGGATTTGGAGACACCCAGCTCAAACCTCAGTATCTTATCCAAGGAAAACAGCCATCACAAAGCAGTGTTATCAGCCACAAGCCTTGATAACCATAAGTCAAGGTTAAAAACACAGAACTGACATTAATTTATCAGGCAATCAAAATCAATTAAAATTTTCAAATTTAGTACCTTACCATCTTAGGTTTTCTTGAAAAAAAAGTCCATGCACTATAAACCCCAACAAAACAAACCAAAAAACCCCACACCATAAAAACCAATCAACTAAATAAAAGCTAAACAGGAGGGAAAAAAAAAGAAAAAAAAAAAGAAAAAAAAGGCAGCCAAGCTGCTCAGATGGTTGTAAAAATTGAGGATCGGAAACTTTAGAAAAACCTCATAACATCCAGAGAATCATACACAAATCATAAGAATTGGCAATATGAAATGAAATGCATGTTTCTTAAACTCTTAAACTATATAAAAAGCAAGAGAGAAACTTGTTTGGCAATGCTGACTTAAGATTTACCTTCTGCCAGTATCACTAGAGATTACCTTCTGGCTGCCAGATTCACAAATTCATTTAATGTGATATTTTGGCAAAGTTTTCATGGAAAGGTTTAGATTATTATACATAATCAAAGCAATCCTTTCAAAATTTCCATTTTTTTTTTTTGCCTCCTTTTCATGGAATTGCAAGAACTGTCACATGTCCCCTACTGCTTCTGGCATTTCCCTTCTTAATTGCTAGTAAGAGTAACTAGGAATGGAGCATTGAGCTCTTTTAACACTGACTGAGGGGTTTATTTCTCCTCAAATCAGAACTAGTTTGAGGAAACTGAGCATCCTGCTCCATTTTTGTGAAGTATCCCCATTATCACCTCTCTGAGTCTTGTGGGCAACTTCAGCCTCCTCCCTTAAAACCAGACAGAATTTGTAAAGATAAAGTTTATGCTTATTTAACAGCTCCCCAGCACAGCAGATCCAGGATCATGCTAGCATTTCTGTATCAATGCTAATTCATCAGTGAAAAATGGCTAAGCATAATCTTTTAACTAATGAGTTTATTTCCCTGCAGTGAGGAAAAACAATCAAAGAATGAGCCACAGCCATTTATAGAGCTGGACAGTTTGGATTCAGAGAAGACTCTGTTTTTCTCCAAGGAAGAAGATAGGTATGTTTAAAACCATCAGCTAATGTAACCTTTATAACCATAGTCAAAGAATAGGATATTTCTTGTGGATTAGTGACCAGTTAATGATTTAAGGAACAGCTGAAGGGCCAAGAAAGTCATTACTCCTCAGGAAGTGCTGTGCCCTTTGATTCCTGCTCTTGTTGCTCTCTAAAAGGAATATAGAAAATAAACAGGGATATAGCACTGCTTTAAGGAGACACCAGTTTACCTGCTTTACCTAAGCAGGTAATTTCTACAGAACAAGGAATTTACTTGGGAATCAAGAAGCATTTCCTGACGTTCCCATCAGCTCATGATGACCGATACACAATGAATTTTAGGAAGTAATCAGATTACTGAGCTGAGCAGAAGGAAGGTTCTCAACAAAATCTTATCTCACTGTGTATTTTCTTACAAAAGCATACTTGCACCCATCAGTACCAGGGAATTTCACGTTGAGTCAGCTTCTCACACTCTTAATTTATATTTTAACAGCTGAGCTCTGAGGAGCCTTTTGAGTTAGAGGGAGCATCACACAAATGGGTAACTGAGCACAAAGGTTTTGTCAGTTGCTTGTGGTCAGTCATAGATCTTTGATTCAGAACAAAATGCCCCCTTATACCTCCACCATACACCATCACCAAAACCTGGGAGACCACAAGGCCTTAAGTCAGGATTAGCAGACTTTTGATTGGCACGAAGATCTCTTAATGGCTAAATAGTGCTAAATTTCCACTTAGCTTTTCCATGATTTAAAGAGAACTCCAGAAATATGTGAACAGTGGTAGAGAGGAAGCATCAGCTGCAGTATGAAGTCCTGGCCCAAGTCAGAGTTATTAGGTTCTATTTTTACCTCTGGCATTTAACTCTTGGTATATTGGAGAAAAATCATTAGTTCTTCTCTCTCCCTCCCTAACCTATAAAATAGGTGTAAAAGCATCTTCCTCTTGGGAGCTATTTGTAGGCAATATCATAAAGCACTTCCATATCCTGAGTGCAGCATGGTTTGGTCATTACATCCCACATTCCAATTGCTATTATCCTAGCAATTTATTTTAACAAAGAGGCTCTCTCCCTCCCTGATCTGTTTCAGCATCTTACAGTAAAGCTGCAATTATCTGTTTATGATATTAGTCTGTTACCATGGGAATGTATCTCATGATGTCATAAATCGAGAATCGAACATATAGAAAAGATTGGCCACAAAGAGAACCTTTTCCTTGAAACAAACGTATTTAATAATGTATTTCAGTAATTAGCAAGATCGTCAGAGGCAATTAAAAACCTGTGAAGAGTCATTGTTTATTTTCTGTGAGGTGAAATTGAAAACATACCCTAGAGTGCACATCCTTTGTTGGAGATCAAACTTCTCAGAGTAAGAATCACAAAATGAAAGGTCCAATAACATCCCTAGCTTACACAGGAGAGCATTTTATGTGGAAACAAATCCTCACACAAAGATCAAGTTGCTATCAAACTTGCATTTTCTACACAGGGTAATTTCACAGGGTAATTGCCAACAGATACCAGTTCATGTTCCAAAACACAGCAAAACAGCTGTAGATGTACAGGTCAAATTTCCCTTCAGTTACCAAAATACTTGTGTGATTCCACAACACTCAGATTATCTTAATACATAATTGATGAGGTCAACTTTTTTTGCTAAAAGGCTTCTATATTCCTCTTTTTTTTTTTTTTTTTTTAATTTTATTTGCAACTTACTCTAATTTAATCATGAAGGGCAAGATGCCAGTTCTGCAAAGGTGCAAGGTATTCTTCAGCAGGTCTATCAGATTCCAGCAAGGATAGCCAAGAAACACAGGCTTAGTGTGATCCAGCACTTAGAGACTGGGTCAAAAGTTTAAAGCCACAGCAACAACAAGAACTTCTGCAGGCAAACACTGCAAGAAAATTTTAAAGCCAAAATAATTAGGAGCTGACTCACAAAAAACTCACTGGCCATTTTCTTTCCTATTATTTAGGTTTATAAAGACCAATTACCTTTCCCCCTCTCCATGTGCATTTGCAGTCCACACAGAACACAATGGAATCAACAAAATTAATACAACTAAACTGGAAAAAAAAATTGCATGTAATTATGATATGACTTTGCTTTTCAAAACCTTATTTTTGATTTGAACTATTTCTGCTATGGTTGTATGATTGCTCTGACTTCTACAGAAGTAGAAATACCCCCTTGGCCAGCCCCAGCATCTGCCTGTTACTATCTTGCAAGGAGCTTTATATAGAATAATATTGAGCCTATTCCCATGAACTAATTTTAGGAGATTGCCACCAAGCATGTATTCTTTTTGGTTTGCAGAGGAAATGACACATTGGAAAAACAGAACCCTTCTGCAGACACAGCATGGGCGACATTCATGTTTACCCGGTGGAGAAAATTCTGGAGTGCTCCTGTAACTGTGTTTATGGGCAATGTTATAATGTACTTTGCTTTTCTCTTTCTATTTACTTATGTCCTTTTACTGGATTTTAAACCACCTCCACCACAGGGTCCATCTGCTAAAGAAATTGTACTCTACTTCTGGGTGTTCACCCTCGTCTTGGAAGAGATCCGACAGGTGAGTACCCCGCATCACCTTAGTACCAACGCAGTAAAACCTGCAGCAACATTTCCAACAGGTTTACAACCTGCCTAACTGTGCAAGCTCGGAGATTTCAAGTGTCAGGTGCGCAGGTGAAAAATGCAGGACTTTCCTTATCCTAAACATCTCGCCTCTCTCTCCCAGAGCCAGCTCTTCCTTCACTATGTAGCTCCATATAGCTGGATCTTTTTCCAACCAGCTGCAAACCTAGCCAAGTCAAGAGGGCTGCCAGCATTCAGATATTTTTTACTTTATAACTTTGCTTTGATTCCACTCCCCAGATCTAGGTCCTCCCACCACAAATAATGTAAGTTTGAAGTAATAGCCTACACCTGGAAACACAGCAGACAGCTCTACATCCTTTTAGGAGATTCTTCCCCACTGTGGACTGTTTAAAAAAAAAGACAAGTAAATTAGTTCAGATTATTTGTGGCTTTTCCTAAAATACTTTTCAGCTCATTATATCAGCAGATCTCTTTTGGAATTGCTTTTCTTAAAAAAAAAAAACACAACCAAACAAAACCACCAACCCCCCAAAGCCCTTCTCCATTAGTCTCCTGTTACTGGTTTTGGAATGTTGTCAGTTTGAAAACTGAAATAATAACAGTGATGCAAGTGTGTTGCCCACTGTGGGTGCATAAAGCTCTTCTCTTTAGACACACACAAAAAAACAGTTACAATAATTTACTCTGGAAGAACCAGTAAATGTTCATTATTTAAGCAGAAGAGACAAGAAAGTTTGTCACAATTTATTTGGAATTATGCAGCAAGGCCATAACCAGAGGAGTACATGGAAAATGTCTTGATCAAAGAACATTTCATTATAAACCTGTAAACATGAAGACTTCTAGGCTAAAGCCCGATTAAGAAAGCCAACTCCTTGCCTAGATAATCAAATGTGCCTTCGCTGACAATCCCAGTACACAAATGCCAAATCTAAAGCTGCTGTTTAGATAGCAATGCCTAGAAGCTGAACTCTGACTGGAAACTGCATTGTTTAACAGCTTTTTTTTTTCTTCTTCTTCTCCTTATTTACACTCAGAATTTGTTTTTGCTCTTTGCATTGAAAGAGGAAAAAGGCAACAGGCATTATGTTAAAAATCAGAAGGAAATAGTGAAAGCAGAAAGAGATCAATTCCAATGGTTATTTCTCTTTTTCAGAGTTTCTATACAGGTGAAGACACAAATCTAATGAAAAAATTTAAACTGTATCTGGAGGATAACTGGAATAAATGTGATATGGTGACCATCTTTCTCTTCACAATTGGGGTAACCTGCAGGTATACATATATATATATATATATATATATATATCTGTGCTCCCTGTGAGGTGGTGAGATTCAGTACCAAGGGCTGTGGACATCAACTGACAGCTAACTCTCATGTGCATGAGGGGACAGGCTCTAACATTCATTTTTACAAGCTTTGAGACATGTTTCTGCGTTCTAAAATTCTGTGGAAATCATGGAAGCTGCTCCAGAGATAACAAAAAGATATATTGATATATTCAAACACTTTTCCTGAAAAGCTCTTCTTTGAGGTTGGTTTGTTTTCAAAAATCCCTTTTACTCAAGGTACCTTTTTTAATTGGTTAATAAATCTCATTGAAGCCAAGAGAGAGAAAACAGTGGTCCTCCATCTTTTGGTTATTTCTCATCACTGTACAGACATTAGCAGTTCTTGCTGAGAACTGATATTTCATTCCATGTGTTCTGCAGGATGCTGAACTCAACTTTTCAAGCTGGCCGTACGATACTCGCCATTGATTTTATGGTGTTTACACTTCGACTTATCCATATTTTTGCAATTCACAAACAACTGGGACCGAAGATCATAATTGTGGAAAGGATGGTAAGTGTGCAGCCTGTCTCAGATAAGTACTTGTGCCTTCTAAGAAATGGAGAGTAGGAAATCTTGTCTTTAGAAAGGAAATAACTTTGTGATCTGTCCTTATTTTACATTTTTAAGGCCTGCAATTTTGCATATTCCTGCATTTTATTTTAAGATGCAATGTTTGAAATGGGTCCTTTCAAGGAGCTCTGTAGTGCAGTAAACTGGTCCAAATTTACTAATCCTTGTACCTCACCTAGTAATTTATCCTCTGATCTGGCAAATGAAGACAGTCTTTGCCTTACTACTATTCCTCCTACTTCCTAAGCTGTGTGCATCCAGAGCAAAGACCTCAGGCAGATGACAGGCCATGTTCAGAAGGGCAGGGCTTCCAAAGAATCCCTCAGGGAAACAAACTATGTTTATTGCAGCAAGTGTAGGGAAAAAAAAAATCAGTGGAAAAAGGATAGTTACAAGTTTCCTACAGGAGCTATTCTTACTTGTACTTCTTAGCTCCCCATTACAATGAAAATATGTTAGTACTTTGTGAGCAGATGTCGGAAGATGTTGATAAAATATTTTTATTTATTACCCCTCTCCTGGAGGAAATGAGACATTGGGATTACAGTTACTGTGCTTGGGTATGCACTGGTATGTTGAAATAGCTTTTTATTTAGGCATGTTAATGCTCCAGGTCAATTAGCTCAATCATCATCAATTAACTGATTACTAGAGTTCATCTAATTGTAAGAACCATTACAGAACCTACAAATATTTGATTTGTGACTCACAGCAGAACTCAGTAAAAGCTCTACAGTCTAAACAAACCTATACATTGAATAAACATCACTACCAAGCTATTTGGATTTGTCTACAAATTAAATAACTAGAACTCTGACGTGACATTTGGTTGGACTAGCAAAAGGGTAAATGACAAATTACCATTTGTTCTTGTTCATTATCTAGCTTACGGCATTAGCAAACTTCCATTGTAAGAGAACAAGTCAGATGTACAGCTCCTAACCCTTCCTTTGCTGCCTGCCAAGCTAAACCAGGGCCTTGAACAAGTCCTACCTGTGTCCACTCTGCTGGCACCTGACCTGCATGGGAAGATGCAGACAAGAACAAAAAGAGCAGCCTAGACAAAAACCCTAACGGGGACCTTCCATCCTCGCCCCGCCCAAACCAATGCTGTGCCTCAGCTTTGGCATTTCAGTGTTGAATCTTGCATCAAAGGACAGAACAGTGAAGGTTAATGCAATAAATGAAAACTGCTTGAAAGGGTTTGAGGGGGTCCAAGCAAAATCATCTCCCTTATTTAACAGAAAAGCAATCCCAGATGATCTCTTACTGTCTTACCCCTTTATACCCTTGCTACAGATTTGCTGAAATAGGTCCAGTAATTGCTAAAATGCCAAAACAATTCTCATTCCAGAACAACACTCATTTCCAGAGAGACTGCAGACTGGAAAAAAAAATAAAATTCCAAACTTGTTGCCACTCCCCCATCACCATGATACCATTACAGCCCTGCAGCATTCCTAAATTTTAGATCATCCAGAAAAAAATAGACAGATGTAAGTCAGAAATCAGCTCTGTCTTGCCTGGCCTAGAGATGATGTTTCTTATCAGAACTCCAAGTAACATCCTGGAACTCTGAAATGCCTATGCTTTTGGGTAACTGTGCAATCCAATAATCTAATTGAAATTAATCTACAGTCCCTAATGAACTCTGTCAGATCAGATGCGGAGAGGATGAAGTGTTCTTCTTCCACCAGGGAAAAATTATTGCACTTGAAATTCATATTAGATGTTTTTTTAAAGTAAGTGTTCTAGGATTCAATTACTTCTGCTTCTGTAGAGAAACACAATATTTAAAAGCAGGAAGCCCCAAAAAGAATCTTTCAGATGCATCACTTAGCTTGAAAACTGAAGACAGAAGGAATCTGATCCTTGCAGCCTTCACTGCCTGCTGTATCAGTGGCTCAGTATTCATCAATGAGCTCTGCCTGCTACCAGGATTCTCTGCTGCAGCAGAACCCTTGTAATTCACAGTAAAGCAGTCCACCATACTGAGCTATCTCACAGAAAATATGCACTTAAAAGATAAAAGGTAACAGTCACTTCAAAGATTTGTTTCATTTTTAAATGTTTGATGATTGGAAAGGAAGATTTTAGTTTAAAATGTGCCTTTATCTAAATGAGCAATCAAAGAGGAATGCTTATGGCAGGCCAAGGACAATATGGTAACAGCAAGGTCAGACGAGGAATTCTGTGCATGGAACTGTATCCTATTCTACCTCCTTTAATCTAAACAAGCTTGTAAAGAAACAGAATTTTTTGAGCCATATTAATACAGAAAGACTACTGTTCCTTGATTATGCTACCACAGCCACTGCCCCTCCTTTTCTCCCCTCCCCCTCTCTTTTGCAGATGAAGGATGTTTTCTTCTTTCTATTTTTCTTGAGCGTGTGGCTCATTGCCTATGGTGTGACGACTCAGGCTCTGCTTCATCCCGATGACAGCCGGGTGGAATGGATATTCAGAAGAGTTCTTTATCGTCCCTACCTTCAGATATTCGGCCAGATTCCACTGGACGAAATAGACAGTGAGGAAATTTCTTTCCCCCTAACTTGGCCATTTTTTAATGCACGCTTCTGATTAGAGCTTGGAATTCCTTCCAAGTATTGCCCTTTTTATTTAGGTTTTTTAAACCTTTGTCCTGCAGGCCAAAGCTTACACATCACTGTCACACAAACAGTGTATTTGCAAAGAGATAATGGGCACTGTGGAGTTACGTTACAGCAAAAGGGCAGGCCCTATTTAGATATGGTCTCAGAAATACACAAGGATTTGCAGTTTTAAAGGCTGGCATACCTGCTTTCACTTTGATCCATTTCCTTTCAGTTTTACCTAGACTACCTTATCTGTGCAAACTCAAATAACAAATAACAGCACCTCCACACATTTTGGCAGTAGTTTAATGTGACAGTGTTAAAGCAGTACTGCTCTGCCCATGAACAAACATATGCTTTAGAATAAAAATTACTCTAGAGCATTTATTTACTCTGGAGATAAAGCTGCCCAAATCAAATAAAGCTAGTAATTGTTTATGTGCGGCATGGCAAACAAAACAACATAAAAATAATCACAAGATGCCAAAATAATTAGATATAAAAGTTTAAAGGCAACATTTCTGTTAGGTAAGCAGGTAAAATACAGAATAGGTCACCTCCCAGAGAAGTCTGCAGTAATACCACAGCATTTAGCCAGTGCTAAATGTCACTGGCAATAATGAACTGGGATTCCAACTTGGAATAATACAAAACAGAACCAAAAAAAGCCATAGACAGAAGCAAACCAGTAAGCTTTCTCGCAAGTTTGCTCTGCTTAATAAGAAAAACCATGTCTTAGAAAAAAACAAAATCACACAAGAGGGAGGAATGTGATTCATGTCCATTTTAAATATCTATGGTGTAAGCATGTACAGCAGAGTCACCCTTATTTCCATTAAAGTAATTGGAAAGAAACAAATATTTCTGGATTATAATTCAACTCACTTGCCAAAAATTCAGATGCAGCACTCCCTAGAAAGGTGTTTCTCTCCAGTGAAACTCCAGGGGTGTCTCTACCTGGGTAAATAACTGTTAAGAGGAACAGAGGAAAAAAGAACCAGTTACATGGGCAACTTCCAGAAGGGATTAATTTGTCCCAGGGCCCCCCGGGTCTTATTCTGTTCAACATCTTTATGAAATATATGGAGAGGGGTAATGAGAAGGACAAAATTTGCTGACAAAACTACATTACCGGGTAGCAAAGACAAAAACTGATACCTAAGGGAGGTAGAGGAGCTTCATGAGTGTTGAATCATCAAAAGACATTCAGTGTAGATAAGTATAAGAAATCCCAGCTTGGTGAGCTCTGATATAACCATGTGCTCTAATGAATGTAACCAAGGGGTTATCTGTGGCGCCACGGAAAAGGATTGCTAGGAAAAAAATATAGGGGAAAAAAGTAAATGTCATCATGCTACTCTAAACTTGTGGGTTTAATTCATAGGTGCAGACAGAATACAGCACTAGACCTTTAGTCTGATCCACTAGAACCAGACCTTCTTCCTAACCTCAACTGCAAGCTCAAATACACAAACCACTTTAAAATTAGAACAAGGAACCCCCTTCCCAGCTTTTACTGAGTTTTCTCCTCTAACCAACGTGCCAGGCATGAGGACACAAGAACGTGGGGGAACACAAACTCAGAGGTAGTTCTTTGAAACTCAAAACTAGTCTAAAAAGGATGCAGTGCTTTCAATACAATCCCTTTTTTGATGAACATCACTACAAAGCCAGCTGTGACAGACATCTTGCCGCTAAACGAGCAGCCAAGTTGTGGAGGTCTGCAGTGTCCTATGGCTGTAAATACCTTGCACAGCAATGCAATGTCTTTTCACGTACACAGCACAAGTATACTTCCACAAAACCAAAGAAAGAAATTAGGATTTGTCATAACTATTTTTTTCCCCCCTCCATCTTCCTTTGCAGCATCACGAACATATCCCAGGAACTGCACGTTCAACCCGCTGCAGATTCTGCAGGAGAACACGCCATCCTGCCCGAACAGCTACGCCAACTGGCTCGTCATACTCCTGCTGGTCATCTTCCTACTCGTCACAAACGTCCTCCTCATGAACCTCCTGATTGCTATGTTCAGGCAAGAGAGATTTCACTATGTATCAGGACAGAGGCTGACTAGCTTTAAGTGGATGCCCACATTTACTACCTCACTGCTGGCTATTCCTTTTAAAACACACTTGTAATTTTCCTAAAGCATATTACTTGGGGATTGATAGGCAGAATCCTGTGATCTGTACTCTAGCCACATTGGAGACAAAGAGAAAAGAAGCCTCTTTTACTGCTAAAATTTCAATTAAACATGCACGGAAGGGTCTGAGTCCCTGGCTGTGTGGAATCACAAATCTGCAGGTGCACAGCAGCCATAAACTTGGCAGACTTTACAGTGGATGATTTGCACATCAGGGAAATGCTTGTTGTCAACACAGCTAATAATGATTCATTTGGCTGAAGAACTGATGTGGCATGTTTGCTCATCTTTCCTGAGCAAAGTAGAATTATCTTTCTTAAACAAACCCAAAAAACAACCAAAGAATGCAAAACAAAACCAATATATTTCTTAACATTTGAAGACTGCAACTGCAAGATGCCCACATTTACTACTGCACAAGCATTAGATTAAATTAACACTACTTGCTGAATTTGCTGTTCCTTTTTTAAAGTAAACACAGGACTCAATGTTGTTATATTCATCTTTAGCTTGTTGTGGTGAAAAGAGTAACATGCTTTTATTCCCACTCCCCCAAATTACAGTTACACTTTTCAAGTTGTCCAGGGCAATACAGACATCTTCTGGAAAGTGCAGCGTTACAACCTGATTGTGGAATACCATGGCCGGCCTGCCTTAGCACCGCCTTTTATCATTATCAACCACATTATTCTGGTTCTCAGAAGACTCTTCAACAAAATGGAACACAAGAATAAACACCTGGGTGAGTTGTTAACAAATGGGATCAAGCAACTGTAGAGCCTGACTCTAAGGACACGGTGCATACACAGAATGGCAGAGCAAGCTGGATTTCCTTAAGCCAAGACTCAAAATTTGTTTTTACCAAAGAACGCCTGGAGAGTATAAACAAAAAAATTAAAGTTTATAGTTTAGCCTATAAACAGCTTCCTCCAGTGTATTTTTTGATGCATCATAGTTATTGCAACAAAAGTAGCAATTTAAAATGGACTATAGGGAATTGATTTCCTAAGATTTAATAATTTATAGGTTTAAGGAATAGTTATTCCATTTGCTCCTGAGTTTTAGCAATTATTAACCCTAAAACCAACCTTCCTTTAGCATATCAACTTTTCACTACCAGTACCAGAGAAAAAGGGGTAAAATATAATTTTTAATCTTATTTTTCCTATAGAAAGAGATCTTCCAGTCGGCCTTGATCAAAAAATCATAACATGGGAACTGGTGCAAAAAGAACATTATCTCGTAAACCTTGAGCAAGAAAAGAAAGAAAGCAATGAAGAAAGGCTGAAGGCCACATCTAATAAGTAAGTTATTCTGACCCACAGTAACTTGCAAGCCTTCCACTTTCAATGAGTTCAATACTGAAGTTCTTGTAAAGCTTTTATAAAGGGTCCAACTGGAATGCAGTTAGGAAATACACAGTCCATGAAAAAATGTGAGAGGCCAGCATCACTAAAATGTTAGAGTGGTTGTCACTCCTGAAGTATGCACAATTATAGACCTGCAAGTTCCAGCCAAATCTGTGGCCAAGCTCAATGGAAATCTTATTCATGAAGAAAATGGTAGAAAAACAGTTTGGGTGCTAGACTACAGCACACATAATTTCATCCCCTATAGGAATACAACAAAGACTTTGGAATCCAAGTTTAAGATACCTTGAATTAACCACAGATGCAGAAGAACAAATACTTATGCCTCTATGGCCTGGAACTGAATCTCCATTTGTGTACTTCTCTATATTTCCCCACCAGGAATATCACATGCATTGGTTTAGTCTGATTAAGTTCTTAATCGTTATTCAGAGGTTTAAATCTTTAAGTGAGTCACAAAGTATGTAGGAAAGAAAAGTATTCCTTAAAGAAACTTCTAACACCTATTCCAGCTGTTTTCTCTTAGAATAAAACAGATTTCAAATAGAGGGACAATGGGTGTGAAAGTTACCATAATAAGAAAGTTCCATGGAAATATTCCTGTGCTGTCTGCTTTCTTTCAAAATAAAGCTCCATCTCTTCAACTCACAGAATAGCTGGAGACCAGAACAGCATACTTACATTCTTGGAAAATACTCCTCTCCCTATAATTCACATAGACCCTTTATTCATAAAAAATAAGAATTATTATAGAGATTTAAACTTTATTCTCGTTAGCAGATCACTGACAAACCCTAGGAGTGAGAGCTTAATTGTTGAGATAACGCAATGAATATATGTGCAAGGGCTTCCAAACAAAGGGTACTATGTCCCTTACTTAATAAAGAAGGTGAAGTTACTGGAGGGGAAAAGTCCATCTGGCTTCACAGTATTTTAGGAATAGCAGAGCCAAAGAAAGACTGGAAGAGATTCAAATGATCACCCCTACGCCCATGGCTTTTCTTTTTGCTCCTAGGTGTTAGCAGTGTGGTTTTCAAATCTCAGGAAACCCTCAGAAAGTGATTCTTTGAATTTTGTTTGCACTGAACCAATCTCAAAATGCATTACACCCACCCGGGAGCAGGTTTTTCACATAGATGGGATTGGAACACAGCCTGAAAGAGGGAAATTTTGAAAGATAATCTAGGAGAAACCAGAGAGGGATTTGCCAAGCCTATGAGGAATCAGATGCTAAGAATAAGGAACTGATGGGAAAACAGGTGGATGCAGAAAGCATGGGGATAAATTCAGTGATTTGGAGGCACTACATGGAAGTTCCTCAAGCAATTTCTTTGTCCTGCATGAGAAAGGGCTCTGACTATCAAGCCAGTGTCCACAAATAAAAGCTTGCATAAATTTTAAGTGGCTTATCTGTTGTAGCCTCAGTTCTCACACCAGGATCAGTTTCCATTGGGTACTGATGTTTCCAGGTAGGAAAGACACAAGTGGCTCCAAAGACAGAGCTTCTCCTTTCTGCTTCCCTTGATTCCCACAGCAACTGAGGCTACGTGGCCCTCACC
Source organism: Regulus satrapa (assembly GCA_013396955.1). Classification (NCBI taxonomy): domain Eukaryota; kingdom Metazoa; phylum Chordata; class Aves; order Passeriformes; family Regulidae; genus Regulus; species Regulus satrapa. The sequence continues at coordinate 95,666 of VWZN01012743.1, read as the reverse complement.
AGGAGCTGGATAGCTGCCCTGATCTGTCATTTGTGAGTCCCCAGGCAACAGGTGCATGAGTGTTCCAGAGAGGCTGCTCTGCCCAAAAAAATATCCCTGAGAACACCTCAAACGGACAAAACTTTTAGGGGGCTGTGGGACAACTGATTAGATTAAATTAACAGTAAAGGGCCATGGCTGTAGTAAAGTTACACACTCTTTATGATCTCATCTCAGACTTCTTTCTGCTCAAGGTGTTTGCTTTGTTTCTGCAGGGTGGATAATTTGTCTAAGTATTTTAGTGGGTTGAGAGAACAAGAAAAACAATTTAAAGTTCTGGAAGCCCAGGTAAGTAGTATTTTCTAGGCATTTATACATTTATGGCTTTAGGATTTCACCATCTTTCTCTCATTTAATGGTGATTTTGGCAGACGCTACTTAGGGATAAAGGGACAGAAAAACAGATCTGTGATAGCGTTTCACTTTCCTTACTACTTTCTGGTGATAAACATATGTAAAGAAGAAGAACTTCTAAACTCCTGTATAAAGGAGAAAACAACAACATTTCTCGCTCTCTTTGGTAGTTTACTTTAGAGTGTTTATTGCCTTTGTTAAGGATGCTTCTGGAATGAAATGCTTCCATCTTCCCCCTCCATTCTTGTCCTTCTCCAAACTGTTTGTTTGGGGTGGGTTTTTTGGTTTTTTTTTTTTGTTTTGGTTTTGTTTTTTTTGTTTTGTTTTTTTTTCAGGGTTGGGCATGTGTGTTTTGGTTTTGGGGGGTTTTTTTGTGGTTCTTTTCAGACTGTGGTTTTTGGTTTGGTTTTTTTTTATGTCAGCTTGGAAAAGACACACATTCTGTCTGATCTTGTACATTGTTTTTTAAAATTTTCTTAAGATACCAGGTACCAACATTTCAAAAAGGGAAGTGTCCAGCATACAATTATGAAATCCAAATAATAGCAGGAAACTCTGTCTTGAGCTTTTGAAGACAAACCCCTTGCAATATAAACAAACAACATTTCTTACACAGTCTGAAAATGTTAAACCACCTGCTATGTAGCACAGTTCTTATTGTTTTCTTTATCTCTACGACTCTCCTGTATAATTTTGGCCTCACTGAAAGTTCTTTATCTTAATACTCCTGCTACAGTTTCCTGCTCCCTTCTTATCCCTTTTATGGCTTCCTGAAAAAAATTCAGGCTATACATGTCCAACAGAAACACACAAGGAATGCTTCAGTAAGTTTGTGCCAGCCTGAGGTATTGAAATATACTCACAAAAAAGGGCAGATATTTAATCACTACCTATTTTGCAGATTTTCTACTGTACAGCTGTTATCTCCTCCATGGCAGAGGCTTTAACCAAAACCAACCACTTGTGCACTCAGGCAGCTCCAAACTACACATGTAAGTACTGCAACGATCACAGAAAAGCTAATTAATGCAGCTGAACAATGTAATTAAAATGCAAGGCAGAAAAATTGTTGGAAAATAACCCCATAAGGAGATACCTAGATGTAATGGGAATATAAAGAAGGAACAGAATAGTCTTATTTCAGAATGAAAAAAATACCTTTTGTAAAATACACTTAAAAGCTCTGGGGCAAGGACTGTCACTTTGTGTGACTTAGAATAATCTCACTCTGTTCAAGCACATAAACAAGCGCCTGTTTGCAACAGAGGATTGCCTTCGGCGTTCCTGAGTCCCTGGCATAACCCTACTGAAGTATTACAAAAATATTTAAAATGTGTAGCAATAATAATTAAAAACTGAGCAAGTCTCCTATTCTGTTTAAATCAACAGAATTCATTTCCCTTCAGGGCTGCAGGCATTTCTGTCATTTAAGAATCTTGTGTCTCAGGGCTCCACTGTTTGGAGTTCAAAACATTAGAGACAGGAACAAACTATTTCTCAGCCACTGCAGGATATCCAACATAATAAATATTTTGGATATCCTTCTTCATGATCTATTTCAATGTCTACCTATTGCTGTCTATTGCACCAAATAGCCTCCAAAACCCATAAACTGAGCATATGTATACTACATGGAAAAAAAGAAGTACCTGGAAATCTCAACAAAGTCATGACATGACCTCAAGTCACTCAGATTTGAGCTAATCTCAAACTTTATTTAATCCTGTCAGAATTTCATAAAATACTTACGTGAGTTGCTTCATTATCAGTACTCCAATTAAAAAGTATCCATCCCATAGCAGGTTTCCCAGACATTTTAATACTGTAACTGTAAAAAACTCAGAAATAGCTGAAAAATAAGCCTGTGTTTATAATTTACTGAGTGAATGCAAAGTAATACAATCTACAGCATCTTTTTTCCCCCAACATTTCAAAGTTTCTTAAGCAATCAAAAAATCATAAGTTGACTAATAGAATCAAATAAATTAATAAAAACATTACTACTGCGTGTCCCTTGTCCTAAGGCTTTTAAACGAGTACATGACTTTTCCAATCCTATTAGGTGTGAAGAGAGCCAACACAGAAGTGCCTTTATTGCAAAGGAGTGAAAGAGGAGAGCATGCAGATCAGTTTGAGACTGACATCGAATACATTGATAATTAAATTCTACTCTATTCCTTCACATTAAGCCTTTTTTCCTATTGAACTACTGTAGAAGCAAAATCCCAATCTCTTGAAGGCCTAAGGGCAACAAGCTCTCTATGCTAAACGCTATCAGTGCTTGACATTACTGAGGATTTCTTGGTCTTTCTCCTTCCCTTTCCTGGGCTTTCTTTCCTGCTGCTCCTGTAGCACTCGGTCCTTTCTCCAAAACCATTACACAAACAGCACTGAAGCTTTCTCCTCCAGGGTGACTTTACCACTTTATTTGCTAAATACCATTAGCTCTCCAGATACCACACCCTCAACCCGCCGTCACCACTGCCAAATTCCACACCTCTCTGTTTAAGGGAGTCTCCCTTTGGAAGGGCGATTGTTTACGCACTTAAAAACGAGCTCCTTCCTTGGATGAGAAACCAAGCTTGTACTCCTGAGCTGCTCAGAAAAGGAAATCAAGAAATAGTTTCCAAGGAAAAGGGCTGAATACCGAAACATTACAATCCACACAGTTCTTGGAGTGCCTACAACTCTCAAACAATTGCACTCACCAGCTTCTCTTCCCACGCTGGCTCCTGGGAGGTATTCCTTTGCTGGTATTCCTTCTTGAGGGCTCCTCACTCAGCCTCAGAGACTGGAATCACCTGCTTCTTGGGATGCCTCCTCTACATCTAAGCATCGGATTTCATTTTACTTTTCTTTCTCAAGGGTCAGGGGGAAAAAGAAATCACTTAAGAGACTTTAAAACAAGTATGTGTACCAAGAATTATCCTGCAGTCTAGGAATTTGGGCTGTTTGTGGCTTTTTCCATTACTTAAGCTGGCTTGTACATTTTTAGCATACAAAGTTTGCTTGGTTTATTAGAATTTTGCAAGATATACCACTAAAATGTCAATACTATCCTCTGAGGGGAAATTTATTTTGAATAGTATAAACAGCATCAGAAGGGGTTAGTATTGGGCTGTGTCTGACACTGATAAGCTTCAACTGCATTTCCTCACACATATAATATTGTCTCTATGCAATGTAATTGTAGATTGCACAAAAGCTTTCTGTTACCAGAGGTGGAAAAAAAATAAATCTCAGCTCTGACAAAAATGAGCCTTTTATTAACAGATATTAATCTTGCTACGATGGCTTCATGAAACAGGCATTTGTCCAGTTTATTCAGCTGTGCCCCAGGCCCGTGACTCCATTAGCAGCAGCAAATTTTGACAGTCCTACCTGTTCCTTACCCTGGGCGAGCAGAACTCATAAACCCAGTTTGTACTACTGAGCTGCATATTTTTGTTAAGAAATAACAGATATCTCACAGCTGCTCGTGGCAGCAGCTTCCCCTTTGGAATGAGTGCTACTTTCACTGTGATCAGCACACTGGATTATCCACTGGAACCCAAGATCTATCCATGTGGACTTGCTGTGTGTCCACTCACATGTGCCGAAACAACCAATGCATTTGCCAATGACCCACTAAGGAACGTGCATCCAACTGCACACTCGTGAGGAAATATGTTCTGCTCTGGAAACTGAAAGGTGAGTTTAGAAAAATGGAGCACAACTGCTCCTTTGACACTGTGTTCTGCTTCTTCTGCCAAACGATGCATCTGCTCTGACACAAAGCCCAAGTGATTTAGGCCTCCCAGTTAATTATTGTTAAGATGGTCACCCCCTCAAACACCCTTCAGAGTTTGGGCAAGCACAATCTACCAATAAATATCACAAACTCTTAAGAATTAATCTTTCACTACACAGTTATAAATACTACCCTTGGGATTGTTTAATTTAGAATACTGACAAAAAAAAAAGTCAGTTCAAACTGACTGGAACTTGAATTTGAGTTTCAAATCATGTAACCTTTCAAAGAATTTAATCTTTCAACCTTATTTATTAAATTTACTAACACTGTGGAAAAAATCCCACTATATTTGACATTCCTTACAATGTGATTCACTGCATGAGATGACTCATCCTATGAGGCATACAATCTTGTACATTGTAAAATGATTGAAAATGTTAAAAATGTGAGGTTTAGAATCTGTAAGACTCGAGGGAGAAGTTTACAAGATAGCAAAGTTAGAGTAACACTTTAAAAGGCTTTCAGTTTTGAAATCAAATAAAATGTTTGGTAAAACTCCTACAGCTCCATTACTCATTGGTTCAAAGATTAAATCAAGTTGCAACCGAAAGTTTATTGTATCACACAGAACAAAAAAGTCCCACTTTTATCATTTTATCAATGAGATATTTCTCATTCCCACAAATACCCCAATCCACATACAGAATCAGTACGGAAGCAGCACCTCCTGGAAAGGACATACAAAGGTGCAGATCATCACATCACATAACTGCACACTGCTGTGCTCTCACCCTCAATGGCAACGACAGAAGGATTTCTTTAAACAAAAAAGCTAAAAGGGTTTTCCTTCCTGGGACAGGGCCAGGAGAAATCACATCCAGTGGAAGACTAAGTTTTATTTTCATTATTTAGAAATCTCTACATAATGAGCTCATCACCTTTTCTCCAGGATTCCACAGGATTTGGGAACAATTCCAAAACTGGGAGTTATTAGAAAGCCCTGCAGCCTTTTAGTTAAAACTTCTGTTTCTTTGGATACTTCAGCTCCAGAGCAAGACCCAGGGAGCTGTTCAAGCAAACAAAGTATACTTTATTCTCTCCTGCCAGGATGCAACTATCCCGTGCCCAGGAACTTCTCATAAACAAAAGGTCTGGAGTTTATTTTAGGTAGCTTAATTTCTAACAATACAAAACATTCTTGGTGGCTGTGATACAAACTGTTGGACAAAAAGTTATCACGTGGTTTTCAGACCAGGAAAAAAAAAAAAAGAAAAAAAAACCAAAACAAGACAAGCCCTGGAATGTCTCCAATGTTTTTCATCCTTCAGGACTCTTCCTCCTCCCCTTCATCATCTACTTTAGGTCGGAAATTTTTCCTGCTCTTCTTCTTACTGCAGTGGAATCCAACTGTTCCCAGCGATGGCTCTTCACCTGCACCACTAAGCCTTGCATCAGGTTTATATTCTGTGTTCTGGTCCCCCTCCATCATGCCCTCCTCCTCCTCTGCTGCCTTTCCACTGTCACTGTCTAAGTGCCCCAGCTCAACCTTATCTTCCTCCCTCAAGTCATCAGTCTTCTTAAGAGATTTTCCTTTCATATCGGTCTTCATCTGTTTCCTATCATCCTCCCCTGTTGATGTTTTCTTTTCCAGTCCATCAACACCTCTTTTAGTTGGTTTGGTGAAGACAATCCTGCCAGCTCCACAGCTGGAAGGGTCCTGGTTGAAGGATGGGGTGTAGCTATCTTGGGTAGCCGAGCTCTGTTGCTCCCCTCTTTTCTTCAAACCCCCCAGAAATTCCATGGCCACTGCCCTGTTAGTCTTGTCACTGGACTCTGACACTCCCTCCAGGCTGTACTTGGTCCAGCGCTCCGGGTGTGCCACGTAGTCGGGCACTGCAGGAGAGGTTTTGGGAGCCTGCACTGCTCTGGCTTGCCTTCCCACGTTTTCTGGGACCAGGGTTCCTGAAACTGTGGTCGGAGGCAATGGACGCTTAAACCTCCCATCAACGACATTATCTTCAGGCATGGAGGGCACAGACAGCTTGGCTGCCTCTTCCAGGCAATCAAAAATGCTCTGGCTACGGAGAGAGAACGTAGAACTCATGCCCTTCAGATGGAATGGCTGCACGGGAGATCTGTGAGCACTGCGGGAAGAGTCGGGCGTGTCCCCCGATCTGAAATCCCCTTCATCTAGAGAGGGCTCCTCCGGAGATATTGTATCAACTTCTGCTTCCCCCGCCAGCCCCAAGTCATCGGAGTCAGAATCGCTGAGTGACACAGTGTCTGAGGGCAGAGCTCCCTCGTAGTCTCTGCCACCATCAGCCACTATCCCCAGAAAAGGTTCACCTGCCTCCTGGTCTCCCATCTTCCAGCTGTCACGCCACTGAGGTCTTTGATGTAGGCCCAAGAACAACTCTAAATACAGTTTTCCAAATGCCCAGCGAGTTTAGTGCCTAGAAGACAAAGGAGAATAAAAAAACTGAACTGTGAAATGAGAACCAAGAATGAGACCATCAGTCTTTGTCATGCAAAGTAATTATAACTGCAATATAACAGTTAGCTGTGCTTTAGGGATTCCCAAGCAATTCTGCCTCAAATGAAAACATTATTTAAGGAATGAATGCACATTAAAATTAAAGATTTACACAAGACTGAATACAAGTGACTGAAAGTAATGCTACCAAATTTCATTACAGGTTGCATCAGGTCCAATTACTAAAAGAGGAACATAAAGCTCTTGAGTTAATGTGAATCCCCCAAAGCGGTCTTATACATCTTCCAAGAGACAGCAGTGACCTCTGCATATTACACCCTGTGTTTATTCACACTATAGAAATCCACAAAGACACAGCCAACTTCTCACACTTTGATTTGGCCAGAACAATCCTTACTGTGTTAGCACCCTACCTGCTGTCCCCACAGCCATCACGTTCTGCCTATTGCAAAGGACACTGATCCCCATCAGTGACAGAAAACCCACAAAAATATCAGGGCCACTGTTCCAAGTCTGCTTTAATGTGGCATAAAGTGCAAGCTCCACTTCTTCCTTTAGCTTGATGCTCTCAAGTCATTACTAGATTCCAGGAATTGGAAAACAAGCCAGCTCAAGAAATCAATCCCATCGGGTTAAGAAAACCAATCACACATGGAAACGAGGAGAGGTTGCAACCACGGGCCTGCAAGAGCTGGCCCTTCAGTCAGTAAATGACAGCGTGATTTGAAGCCTGACTTCCAGGAGCAGCTGGAACAGCTGTCAGTGCCACCTGCCTGGAAGGAACCTCGCGGAGTCCAGGCTACACCTTGCTGGGCAACTGGAAACAGAGCTGGCGCACACACACGTTTTGGTTCAGCTCACGTGAATTATGGAAACAGCTCTAACGTATTATTAGAATAAGCTTGACTACCTAATTATAGGCTCCTCTGAAACGATGCAGTAAACAGACATGGAAAGTCTGTTAGTCACTCACTTTCTCTTGAGACTGAGTCAGCTTCCCCTCCTGAGGGTCAGTTAAAGCCACCAAAGATCTCAGCACTTCCACCCTAGAAAACAAACATTTCCATCATGATACTGGAAATGTAGCTCTAAAAATAATTCTGCCCCACTGAATCATCCAAAGCAGCAGAATTGGGTTCTAAATCTGACACAAACTCATGGTGGTATACAAGTCTGCATATATTATTGAATTTTTGGCAGAAGAACAGCATACAGCCTAATAAAGCAGGCACCACTATATTTACCCAATCTCCACATTCACACTGCCAACTTTATCCTGTGGAATGGAAGAGAGGTTTTTAAAAAAAATTAAAACTGTAATTTGCACATGCAGAAAGCCAGTACTAAATAAACAGTATTAAATACAGCTAAGAAGATACAAAAATAACAGTTATGCACTGCAAACATAACGTGCTGTTACGTATTAAGACCATGGGTAGCAGACTTTCTGTTTTCAAAGAAAGGTCATGTTCAAAGTAAAGCCCAGATTTTCATGAAGCATAAAACACAGAGAACCTTCTGAGGAGTGCTATGTTCCATGTCAAGTCTGGCTGTCTTTGACAGAAAGGATCAGACGGTTGCTATTGAAAATAGTGCCCTCCGTGTAATCCCTAGTGGAAAATAATCTTCTTAAAACGACAGTCTTCTGCTTAGTTTTGGAACACGTGGAAAGTAAAGACTACAACTCGGAAAAGGCCTTGAAGTGCATAATTAAATAAAACGGCTATTTTCAGACGGCAACAGAAGCGTTCATCACGGGCATCTGTCTTCTGAGGGCACTTAAACAGAAAGGAGAAATTCTGCTCCTAAAGAAACGTTTTAGCCTCAACAAAGGCAGCGGCCAAACATGCTGGCCCTTACAGCGCACCAGAGGCACTCACAGGTTTGTTATGGTGACGTGATCACGGCACGACTCGGAAAGGATGAGCTCTCTCTGGACGGGAAGGTTCCCAGTGGGCTCCTCCATCCTGCTGCTGGCTCGGACTCTGTGCGTCCTCCTGCTCGCTCCTGTGAGGAGGACGGAGACCTCAGCCGCCGCAATCCAGGGCCACGGGCCTGCTCTCCCGGCGCAGAGAGCACCGCACCGAAGCGGTGCCTCGGGATCCACAGGCCCGTGCGCCGAGGAATAGGGAAAAGGAACGGCAGGGAAAAGCACATCGGCCGCCGGGCACTCGCCCCGCGGAGGGGAAAGGGCACGGAGCAGCCCCGGCCGAGCTGCCCTTCGCGGGCCGGCTGCGAACCGCCCGCCCCACACGCAGCCCTCGCTGCCCCTGCACCCCGGGCACCACCACCCGCCCGGGCACGCAGCGCGAACCGCCGGGGAAGGGAGAGGAGGGCAGGAAACGGAATGGGGAGCCCCCGTACCCTGACAGCGCACAACACCTTCCACAGCAGCCGTGCCGCCTTGCCCGCCTTTCCCACCTCTGCCCCTCCGCCCCACGGCCCGCGGCGCGCCGGGACACCGAGTCCCCGCCAGGCTCCACGGAGCGGCCACAACGGCGGAAGGACCACAACTCCCGGCGGGCAGCGCGGCGCGGAACGGGCGGCGCCCCGCGCTCCTTCCCGCTCCGCCTCTCTCGGGGCTCTTGGGAGTTGTAGGCGGCTGCCTTCCCTCTTCTGGGGGACATTTTGCGAGCCGAGGAGAGGGGCGAAGCGGTGCTGAGCGGCGGGACTACAGCTCCCAGGGCGCACCGCAGCGCCGACATTTCGCAGTCCGAGCGGGGGGGCCGTGCTCGGGGCTCGGCCGTTCACCCCGGAGAGCCGCGCTGCCGCCCCGGCTCTGCCCGGCGCCGTGAGGGGCAGGCACGACACCCCCGCCACCCTCCGCAGTCTGGAAAAATCCCCCATGCCACAGCTTTTGTTCTCATGGGAAAAGCAGGGCTTGGCCACCACGAGCATATCCGAAGTTTTTAAATTTTTTTGTTGTTGTTGTTGTTTTTTTGGGGTTTTTTCCTCTTACGTGTTTATTCTCAAACCAGAAAACCCCAAGTCACTTGAAGCATAAAACCACTATCCATTAAAAAAAAAAAAAAAAAAAAAAAAAAAAGTTTCCATTTTCCATCCCAGAAGAACATTTTTTGTGCGTGTGTCAAGAAGTGGAGCTCTGTCTGAAAATGTTTCATTGGCGCTGGCCAAAGAGGCTCGATTTTTGTTTTTCCCCTTATTTCAGCAAAAAGTTCAAACTTTCAGTGCAAATGCATTTCCCAAGAGCCTTCAGTACCCAGCTTGTTTTCCCTATGTTTAGGAAAAAGGGTTTGCTGTGCCAGGGGGTTGTGAATGTTGTGGCTGCAGAGGCTGCACTGGCTCCCTTCATGCTGGGCCTCACCGTGACTCACCCTTAATATAAACTGCAGCCACTTCATATGCATCCTCCGTTTTTAAATACTTTTTTTTTTTTGCCTGCTGGAGTGTTGCTAATTAGGGTAATTTATGGCACAAGGTCTGTGTTCGGAATGCACTTGGCAGCAGTGATGAGGTTATTGCAAAATGTCTTCCATCTAGCTGGAGTCATGCTGTAGTTTTAGAATAGCTGTAGAGGTGTTTCCCCATTTGGTGATTCTGGGTCTTTTTTTTAACATACACGCATATGGTGGTACGGTCACAGCCATTCAAACGGGTATCCAGATGGAAGGAGGAAAGGAAAACATGAATCTTGTAGTAGGTGAGCAGGAATGGAAAGGAGGAGAGCAGTAAATGGGCAAACGAAAGGAAGAGTAAACCTAGACGAAGGCTGCCAGTGCTGTGTAACATGGTCTGGGGTGTTGGGGAGACAGCAGGAGAGAGTCTCTGGGCTTAATAAGGAGCAGGCAGGAAAAAAAGGATGTGGAGTAAGCAGTGGCGTGTCCCATTTCTCTAAGAGTAGAGACAGGCAGGGTACAACAGACTGGTGTAGACAATGGCCCTGTCTTGTTTTGCACCTTGGTTCCTTGTTAGATCTGGGCTTTAAAGGCGCAGGAGAGGGCAATACCACCTCCAGTGTCTCTGTCACCCGTGGATGTGGGTGCCTTCAGGGACAAGCCCCATTTCCAGAGGCTACAAGTTCTCCCTTTTTTGCCTGGATGCTGTGTATATTGGTGACTAAGAAACCTGAATGTATCCTTTTCCTCCTTCCTGTTTTTTTATTAATGAAATTCGCTCATCTGGTTAGAGCATGGTTCTGATAAAACCCAAGGCTGTGGGTTTGATCACCATGCAGGCCACTTAAGAGTTGGACTTGGTGATCCTTATGAATCCCTTCCAGCTCAGCCTCTTCTGTGATAGAATCTGTGATATTTAGTACTGCACGCAGGGAGAGCTGAGGCTGAGCTGCTCATTCGCTGGTGGCTGAGGACAAGGCAGCTCGCAGCAGTGGAAATGCTGGTGTGTTGGGACTTTCGCTATTGCTTGGCGACAGCTGAAATAAAAATAATGAGTCAGAGTCTGAAGACCAGCAGATGGTAAAGTGTTTTCCCCTTGCTGGCCTGAACTGAGGTGGCTTGAAGCGGGGGCTGGAAGGTGGAACTGAGCTGCAGCACAGGCCATCATCCAAATGAGCAGACTCCGAGGGGCCGCTCGTTTGTGTGGATGGCTCCACTTGTCTGTGGGAAGCCAGCGCGTCCCTGTGCCTGTGAGAATGCACAGCAGCCTCAGCCCCATCCAGGGCTGCCTCCTGCTCCTTTCCTGCAAATAGATCTGTCCTTTGGCCTCATCCAGTAACTGTTTCCGCTGCTCCCTGGCAGGCTCCTGCTGCTGCTCCTGCCCTGGGAGCCTGGGTAGATGCCTGGGGAAGGGACGGCTGGTCCCTCTCCGCACAGCCATAGGAAAGCAGCATCCCAGATCCTGCAAGCCAGATGGAGCAATAAGATGCATTTTTCAACATCTCCTGCACCTGGAAGGAGTGTAGAGGTTACTCAGATGTGGCCACACGTAGCTGATGCTGGAGCTCTTGAGGGGAGGTGGGGTGGGAAAGGAGTGTTTTCCTGCAGGCAAAAAGGAAAAGCAGAGTCATGACCACTGCAACCTTCTCTGCTGGGAAAAGGCAGTCACACCAAGCCAGGCTGGTACAGCCTGAAGGAAATGAATGGGTTGTCCTCTCCCATTTGCCAGAATGACATCATACAAATGGCCTTGAAATCCTTTGTGGAGTGGGTTTTCAGAATTCAGTGCTTGATACCACCTGGCTTCTACACTGAGCTTTGCTTAGCTGTTTAACTTTATACTTTCATTTGGTCCTGCAAGCAGATTAGGTTTATTCCAGTGCTGTTTACCCATGTTCATGCTATTTTCCCCTAAGATAAGTACATAAAATTAGCTCCTGTGGAGTAAGTTTTCATGCAGGCAGGCTATGAAGGTCTTTATCAACTCTATTCTTCATAATAACAATGTTATTGCCAGCCTGTAGAGGACCTGCAGGGAGACACCACAAACCCTTTTTTTTTATTTTGTTAGGGACCTTGCATGTGTGGGAGGGAACTGAGCAAAATTAATACACTCTGTAATTACTCCAATTTTTTAAAGAAGCAGAATCAGTTGGAGGTGTCTACTCACTTTGATTTAACTACAGAATATTTGCACTAAGAAAATCCTTCTCCCAACCTTGCTACTTTTTCCTTTCTCCTATCCCTGCCCCAAAGTGCCTGATAGTAAAAAAAAACGTGTTATGAAAGGCTGAAAAAAGTCACTGGAACCAGCTGAGGGGCCTTGAAGTTAACATTAACGAAAAGCCTCCCACAGAACCCTAAAACGACCCAGATGTCTTGTTCCAACAAGACCTGTGGGAGCTCCATCGACCAACACTGAGGCTTGCATTAACAGCATGAATCCTTGCTGGAGGAAATCTCAGCAGTTTGCAGCCAGCAGGGAGGGTGTTGTGTGCATGCCATCTCGCCTGGCCCAACACCAACACCTCTCAGTACTCAGCAAAGCTGTGTTCTGGCATGAGGGAATGCCCTAGTAAAGCAGGGCCAAGAAACACTTAAAAAAAAAGAAAGAAGAAGAAGAAAAAGAAAAAAAGTGTGACTAAACTGTAATTAGAAGTGTTACTTGCAACCCTTGGCACTTCAGCTGGGTCATCTAAATCCAGTGAGAAACACCAGGCAGTCCGTTTATGTACCCTCTAATGTGTCTGCAAGTGTGAAAACAACGTGGGTTTCGGTTATGCCGAAGTTTTAGCACCTGGGAGGTGTTTTCTGTTTGCTCCAGGTCCCTGAGCACTGAAGTGAAAGCATCAGGCCGCCAGAGGTCAGCTGAGGGGGCCACACCAAACATCACTTCTGTGTCCCATTGCTCAGGTTATGCCCTGTGCAAGGCAATGTGATGCTCTCCAGGCTGAAACTGAGGTGAGGAAAAATATGCAGCCTCTATCTAGTTCAGGTGCACAGCGTGACCTGAATCCTTATGGGATTTGGGGTTCCTAGCCTGTGTCTACCACTTAATCCAGAGCTGGTCAGGTAGGCAATTGTTTCCCTCTCCCCTTCAGCAGCCACTGGTGGCAAATGTTTCCTCCTTTGTGTCGACAGACAACATGAGAATTGAGACTGTTGAAATAGTCCCCTTTTTTCCTGCCCTAACTGGAAGGGGCCGTGCTGTCATGCCCAGCAATGGAAAGTGGCTCAGAGCAGGAATGCGAGCACAGCCACGATCACATCCTTCATCCCTGAGCCCGGCAAGCGGAGCTGGCAGGCAGAGGAGGGTGCGGCCACATCCAGCAGTGAGGTCCTTTCCTCTGCAGAAACCTCCACTGTAAACAGCTCTGGCACGGGAGAGCTGGCTGGATTTACTCCCTCCTGTGAGAATAGTGCAACTCTTGGTTACAGCTTCGACAACCTCTGATTAGGGAATGGCATAAGCAATTTATGCATGTTAATCACAGCTGTCTAAGTATGAGACAATTAGGCTCATTGCTACTTAGAAAACAAACAGTCCAGAAAAAGCTTACGAAACAGAGCTCGCCAAAGCAAAAAATATGTCCAAAACTTCTCGTTAGAAACTCTCTAGGAGGTTTTAAAAGGGAAAAAAACAAACCAGTTTGGAAGCGAGAAGGAAAAGAATTTCTACTGGAAAAAATTCTGGCATGGTCTAGTTCAGAAAAAATTCATGCTTGTACTTTTCATTCCTGAAAAAATCTTGTTTCACAAGGAAAAAAAAAAAGATTCCACAGTCACATTCCTAGGCAGTGGAATTCCACAGTAAGGTCTCCATTGACTTTCCAGGTCCTTCATACCTCTGGAGAAAAATATTAGAGAAGCACAAGCCAGGGTTGTCTGTGCACTATGAGCACAAACAAGCTGCAAGCACTCCATCCACCCTTCCCCTCACAGTCGGTTATCCACATGGCCTCACACGCTCCGACACAGCAGGACTGCTGTTTTCCGAGGATAACCCGTATCTCCACACAACCTTAAAGGGGCCTGTTTCACCCAGTCCTCTGCCAGTATCATGTTCAGCTCATCTGTTTCAAGCACATCAGTGCTCATACTCAGACCCAAAGTGCAAACAAAGCGGACTACATTTAGCCAGGGAAGGTTTTAAGATCCCAGCTATAATTCCAGGCTGAGGTCCCAAGGCACACACCCTGGATGCCAAATACTTGCTGTGCTTTGCCAGTTAGTCTCCACTATTGTTTCTCCCCTCGAACACCAGCCTGGGTCTGACAGTGACTCACATCAGCTTAATCCTAGCTCCAGAGGCTGGAATAATTTTATCCCCATCTGGAGCAACAATGCAGTGTCACAATCCAAACGTTTTAAGGCATGAAGCAAAGAGCATCACATTAATGGGAAACCACCTAGAGGGTCAGCTGAGGACGGTCTTCCCTGCAGCCCAAATTTTGCGTGAATACAAGAATGAGACAAGCTTGTTCCCTTGGAAGACATGGCAGAAGTCAGTATGTGATGGAAGGAAACAAGATCTGACAACACATCATTAAAAATCCACTAACAAGGGGGAATTGCTTTGTTTCTTTTTTTGTTTATTGTTTTAAATATCACTTTTTTTTTTCTTTCCAGAAGTCATTATGTCCGACTCCATTGACATTCAGGTAAACAAGTGAAAGAACAACAGATGGGCATGATCTTGCAGCACAGGTGCAGCTGCTGGGAGCAGGGCTTGCCTTTCTTTGCAGCAGCTCAGCGTTGTGGTCCCTCCTTGCTCTCCCTCCCCCCGCATCCCCTCCCTCTCTGTACCAGCACGGGTGATGGCTGGCAGCCGCCGCAGGACATTAAAACACAGCACAAAGTCCAAGACAGGGCAGAGGAAGGCAGGCAACTGAGGGAATCACAGCACCTGGCCTCCCACCTTGCTCCCAGCCCGGTGAGGGGTGTGGAGGGGCAGGTGGGAGCAGCCACGGTGGCATTACCAGACCATCCACAGAAAGCAGACCAGCCCAGTCCCTGTCCAGGTGGCAGCACAGGGCATTTTGGGCCATTTTTGGTCACTTTAGGAAGAGCCCCTCAAGTGTGCAAAGGACTGCCACCACTATGCCCCCCTCCCGTCGGCCAAATTTCAGCAGTCACTCTTTTTGTAATCCACATTAGCTCCCCTACAGCTGTGCCCCCCTTCCCCTGAGGGGGAAGTAGGACAGGACACAACTGCAGCAGCCACCACTTCTGGCAAGCAACCTTTTTGCCTTCCCTCAGCACCAGTCCAGATGCAAACTCAGCCTGCCTGCAGGCCCCCCTCCCAGAGGCTGTACAAACCCATGCTGTTGAAGCCTGGTTCACAAAGCATCCTGGTGTTAAGGTTAACTGGTTGTAAAATTGCAGCAGTTCATCACACTATGCACACTATGAGAAATGTTTATTAAATTGATTTTTGTTTCATTTCTTTAAAAAAAAAAGGCAGAAAGAAGTTAAACACACTGCTTTGTGGCATGCTCCACAGTATGAAAAAAGCCCAAGCATTCAGTTAAGCTGTCAGCGGCTCTGTTTGACCTTTCGATGCGGTCTTTGAACTCAGACCTGGATGGTTGACACTCCTCATCTCCACCTCAGTTCAACCATTTTCTCAGCTGCCACTAGCTCCAGGAGGGTTGCTTCCATGGAGAGGGAGGGGCTTGTATTTACAGCCTGCAATTCCATCCTTTTCTTCCCTGGGGGTGTGGAGAGGAGCAGGACAGGGTGGCGTGTTGCGCACACAAAGGTGCAGGTATGCTGGAGAGGCACTGGGGCAGAGCAGGAGTCCTCTCTATTGAGTTTCCCCCCTTCACCTCAGCCAGCCTTGGCACTGACCAACTGGCAGAAGAGCCCTGTGGCTTTGGGATCCTGAGGGCTTGCAATGGGGCGAGTCCCCTCAGCCCTTCACAGCTCCCTTTCTAGTTTGTGTTAACTCAGGTCCAGCTTCACAGGAGACCCAAGGGGGTGGTTTTTTCAGAGAGGGTTTCTCAGCTACTTCATTGTTCTTAAGCACGATGGTTCCTCTCTGTTCCTGTTCTCCCAGGGCTGACTCCAGCTGAGGACCATTCCATCAAGTGTGGGGACTCAGCTGGTAACTAAAGAAAGCATTGTCCTCTCTGCAAACATCCTTCTCTCCCTGCTCCCATGACCCTTCTCTAGCTGCTCCCCTCCTTGAGCACCTTTCCAGCAGCAGCCACAGAAACAGGAGATGGCCCAGGAAGCTGCCTCTGGAACTTTTCACAGTGGCAAGCCACCTCTGAAATGAGACAGAGGCTGAATTGCAAGCCCTGTGGGACACAGTCTGAGCAAACTTCCCGCTCTTCGTCCTCTCACAACTCTCAGATTCCCTCTCCAAGTACCACTTTCTCCCAATTGCTCCTGCCTGGGACAACTCAAACCCTTGAAGTACAATGTCTGAGGACACACCTGACCCACATCGAGACCCAGTCTGTCTTCAAACAGAGCTCCAGCTATGTACACAGCATCAACTGAATACTGAACAATATCAAAAATACGGTATAAGGAAAAGAAAACAGAATTGAAATGCTTAATGGCATATTTATACACATTTACCAACAGTCAACAAAAAAGGTGGCAAGTTACACATCCATTCTGTATGCTGACAATCCTGATGCACATAGATGTAAACACACATGCTTGGATGATGCATATACATACGGCCACAGAACAGAGTAGATGACCTGAAGGAGCTACGCTGGGGAGCAGGGGAAGGGGTTTACCTACTGCAAAACCTCGTCTCATTCTCACTGTGCACAACATGGACATTCAGGGCAGTGTTGCTTTAAGGCTATTTCTAAGGCTGAATCTTTTCTTGTCCAACCCCTCAATATGAAGATCTGTTGAAGCACTTCCTCCTCTTTACCCAGCACAACTTGATATATATCTATATATATCTATATATATTTACCTATATACTTTTTGAAGGCCCTATATACTAAAAGGCAGGAAGAGAAAAGGGGGGAGTAAAAGGGAAGAAAAACATTTGAATTGATCAATTTTGCCCCAGTGCAGGAATCTTCTATCCCACAGTGGCAACAGCCATGACAGCCACGTGCTGTGGAAAAGGTATAGGTCTCTCTCCCTATCAGATATGAAGCTCTTTGTTTTGACAAAGGGGGAGAGTGAAGTACTTTAAGAAACAGAAAAAACTCCTGAAGTGGGGAAAGTGATCACTAATTTCAACTCCTCCCCTTACCTGCTTCAAGGTGGCAAAAGAGCTGAGAGATACTATAATTTCCAGCTCAAGTGCCCGTACGGCTAAGGAAAAGGCTTTGCTTAAAAATATATATCTATAGAACTATACATATAGATCATCTTTTTAGTGACACACTGATTTTATTACATAGCTCCTGGGTCACTCTCCCCCTCTATCTACATGGTGACAGAGTGGCATTTAAAAGAAGCCACAGACATCAAAGTGATAACCAAAGTTACCAGATCACAAGAATGTGTTTCAACTGGTGCGCTCTAACATGCTAAATTACCTTGATTTTATATACCGATCTGCTGTTAATATAACTGGAAGGTCTTAAAAATAACCTTTTTTTTCATAATCAGATTATCACAATTTCTCAGCAACATTACAGTGTGTGACAATATGCTATAATTAAGAATAATTTCACTGAACAAGAGAGTGATGCAACGATGAAATTTTAAGCATGTAGCATATGGTTGGGAACACCCAAGCATTATCCTGCAGTACAGAAAAGCAGGATTTCTAAAGGTAAGGAATTTTTTATAATGTTTTCTTCTTTTTCCAGTATCATTTCTATGTGAGCATTAACAGTGGAAGCTTGTATAGAAGTAGATTCTCCTTGAAACATGTCTATGATGAAATGCTGAAGGACATTAAAAAAGTAATTTAATTTTCAGTTTGTTATATTTGAAAAACTGCGACTAAAATTCACCCTCAGCCACTGACCTTTTAATGCAATGAATCAATGGAACTGAGCCAACTTATAAAGTTACAGCCCCAAGAAAAAAAAAAATCACAAAACCAAAAAACATTTTTACTCATTAAAGAGTAAAAAAGTTTCAGCATGACTTCTGTTAAGGACTGACCTACCAATGGAAACAGACTGGAGAGGAACAATGCCTGTGTTATATTGCAATGCCTGTGGGAAGCATTGCATCCAGGCGATGAAGGCTTTATCCTTTTTCCCTCCTCTCTCCCAGGCTTTGGACAGTCAGCCAGGCTTCCCTATGGACAGTTTGGAAACACCAGGGAGCTGGGGTGACGGTTGGAAAAGATGAGTACAAATTAACAAAAATACTAAATTCTGCTTCAGCATCCAATTAAAAAAGTTGATAAAACCAAGGCAAAGTTTTCTGAGACCAGGCTGCACCTTTCTCCTCCGCACATCTTCCACCAATGTTACTTCTGAATTACTGGGGTTGGGGAAGGGGGAGGAAGGACTTGATCTCCTGCTACAGCAGCTTTCCCATCACACAAAACTGATGTGTAACTAACTCAGCCACAAAGATACGGGAAAGTTTTATTTATTTAAAAAAAAAAAAAAAAAAGTACTTCAAAAATAAAAATGATAAGTACTGTACGGTAATATTGGAAGCATTTATATACACAATTTTCTTTGTCTGTTGTTGAAATGTCTCCTGGTCACTTGGTGGCACTTGGGGTCCCCTCTAGCGCCGTCCGCCCTGCTCCCCCCTTCCCCTGCCCGGCTCTCACGGCTCAGTAGACGGAGCTGTTCCTTATGCCACAGCACAGCACCATGCTCAGGATCATCTCAAAGATCTGTTGAGAGACACAGGGGCACCCGTGAGGCAACAAGCAGTACGACGCAGGAGCTCCCCTCATCCCAAGGTCCCCCACTCTACACTAACACTCTCATGCCAGAGGTAAGGGCAGGGGTGCTCCATCTTTGTTCCTGTTTTCATATGGAGTTGGCGCTGTCCTCCCATCTCACAGGCAGAAGTGGTGATACCTGACAAGCTTTTTGGCTGCCAGTTACACAGCAAATGCCTCGGGATTCCTCCAGCATTGCAGCCCAGCCTTTGTTACACCCCCACAGCACACAGCCCTCACTAGGGAGCAAACCCAACATAGGAAAGCAAGCAAATCCCACTGCAGACCCCAGCAAAAACATGGCAGCCTGTAGAATGAGTGCTTTTGGAGGAGGTTTCAGTGGTGCTCTGCCCTTTCAGCTGGGCTTGCAGGTGCTCTACCTCTACTGAGGTGCCTCCCCTAAAACCCCAACTCCCCAGAGGGATGATGAAGCCCTTGGTCTCGCCATGTTCCAGAGCTCTGTGGTGCACAGCACTGGTGCTGCATGCAGAGTTGCAGGGGCATCCAGAGGAGAGGGATAGACCCAGAGCCCAGCTGGAAGAGGACCAGAGTGCCCCAAGGTGACTTTTCACTGTCCCACCAGGCTGTCACACTTACCATGATCACAGCAACAACGACAGCAGCGATACCAATCAGGTAGAGCTTCCCAGAGAAGAGCTCATCGATTTTTTTGTGGCAGTTCGTGTTCTGAGCAGAGAAGCATACCAGTCAGACATCCTACTTTCCCCTCACCCATCCCCAGCACTGAGAAAGGCAGGTCAGCTTCCCCCTGGTCCCACTTATGTCCTCAAGACTTTCAACCAGACTTCACCTCTCTGCACCTGTCAGTCCGCACAAGCAGGAACAGCAAAGGAAAAACCAAATGGGAACCTTTAACATCCTTCTACACCATTCCCAAATAAATGAAATCTCTAGCTTTTATCTATTTCCCAATAAATCCCCAAATTTTCTTGACAGCCAAGGTTTCTTGAAGCAGCTGTGCTGACTGAGGAGCAGCTGTGCCTACCTCAAAAAAGCTTTTCAGAGTGTCCTTTCGGCAGAGGTCATCCCTCCACACAGGAGTGAAAGTCGCTGTTACCATATCGGAACCACAGCAGTTCAGCTACAAGGAGAGAGGAAAAAGGAAACAATGGAAAGCGAACATTAGCAGACAGCAAACACTTATGCAATGCTCTCCCCACCATTACACATTCTTGAAGCCACCCAAGGTTGAGGAGGCATCTTGAAGGGGGAAACAAGAGTGGGGAATAAGTCACCAAACTTTTTTTCTTTCCATGCAGTACAGCTGCTTCCTACACTTGGTCCATTCAGCAGGAAACAAAATCCAGGGTTAATTTCTCAGACCTACATTCTTCTTCCATTGAATTTTTACTTAAATTAGATGTGCTGAGGTTAATGAAAGGCAACTTAATCAGAGTTTGGTCCAGACTTCCCAGCATCATGTGATGGAGCAAATACTGAAGAGAGCACAACTCTGTTTCTTAACATGTAAGAACAGCAAACTTGATAGGCTAAGACCTGCCCGTAGCATCATCTGTTTCAGACTCTTTTCCCCATCCATTTTCCTGACCTCCGTTACTAATTCTCCAGCACAGCCACCACTGTCTTACCGTTTCATGAAAGGTCTTCACTACAGCTTTGGCGTTGCTTGCATCTGGTTCTCCCATCAGCGCTTGTTGGAGCGCTTGATCGTAGAACTGCTTCACGTCTTTGGCTATCTAGGAAAGACACAGGAAAAACTCCCTTTCAGCCAGAGGAGGAGGAGGAAGAAACCTATCCAGCACATGTGCCTGAAGGACAGGTTCCCTCTAACGGCACCTGGAGTAAGATC
The DNA here is from genome assembly GCA_013396955.1 of Regulus satrapa. Lineage (NCBI taxonomy): Eukaryota > Metazoa > Chordata > Aves > Passeriformes > Regulidae > Regulus > Regulus satrapa. Next base: position 75,017 of record VWZN01012743.1, on the reverse strand, counting down.
AGCAGTTTTTTAATAGATTTGGACTCCATTTGTTTGCATATGAAAAATGCCTGTCTTTTATTGGGCTCCAGCCAACACTGTCCAAGGGTTCTACAGGCTCTGTCTAGGAGATAAAGACAACCAAGGCCTGGAGGGCAAGCCACAAGCTGAGACAGCCTTCAGCCCATGTGGACGTGCTGCTGGGCTCAGGAATGCAGAAGTGGCTCATTTTGAACCACACATCGGCAAAGCAGGCAGGGCATTTCCCACTGAGGCTGCAGAGGCTGGACACACTGGAAAAGTCAAGAGGAAACGGGGTGCACAGGCAAGGCTGTCTGTAAATATGGGCACCTTGGCTTACTGAATGCTTCAGAGAGGATGGCAGGAATTCAGGAGAGATGGCACACTAAAGCCTCGTGAGGCAGCTCATTTGGGTCAGGAAGCTTAGATGCTTTTAGATGGATTTAAAATCCTGGCTTGTCCCTACAGACACTGTAAGTGGTTATGTCAGACACCTTATCCAGACTCTAACCCTGCACCTGGCTGATGAACTACAGCCACCCATGAGGGCCTGCTCCACAGTGCAAAAATATCCTAACTTTTAAAGGGAACTGGCCTTGTGGCCTCTCCTCTAACACCCTTGAACAATTTGAGAGAGATGGAAGAAGGCCATGCAAGAGAAGCAAAAGGAAAAGATTAAAGCAAGAAAGGGAAAATGCTTCCTAGAACATCTGCTCTTGGCAGCACAGGCTGGATTAGCATATGAAAAAAGAAACTGCAGCAAGATGATGCGTGATTTCAATCAATTATCCCAGAACTCCTTCATCACTACTCAAAAAAGTTTACTGTGGAGGATGATATTCTCCAACCAAACCGTTTCATTCTGGTACATAAAAATAATTTTAAACCCCCCCCAACTATTTATTGCTTCCCCTTTCTGAATCTACAGCATCTCCAAGAAGGCAGGCTGAGAGAGAAACTGCTTCAGTTTTGTGAAAAAGTATCCCTTCTGGAAGCATCTCTTGGTGGCTGGGATCATTCAGTGCTTCCCTCCCAAACAGGGAGGGAAATGCAAGGAAAAGCAAGCCTGCCTTGTGAGCAGGGACTTCAAAATAGCCCATTCATCATCAAGGCTGCAAAACTAGCTGGTGCCAATAGAACACCCCCCCTTCATTTTTAAACTGCAAAATTAATTTTAGGGGCTGAGGTCATCACTTCTGTATTCTCAGCTTTTCTCCCCAGGATGGGACACAACAGCCATGCGATCCCTCCTTACTCAGCCTTCACTTTTTTTTGTTGTCAGATGCAGTTGCACATCTTGGACTCTTCAGGATTCACAAACTAACATCTGCAGGAGGCACAGCCCCTCCGCAAAGGTTAATTAGTTCACTAAAGTTGCTAGGAAACAGCACCCTGCCTGCATAATAATATGTTTAGCCACAGAAGAATTTATTCCAGTGAAGTCATGCTCTCTCCTGAATGACTACAAGGGTGTTCCCATTCAGGCCGAACCATTGCTCACATGCATGAGAAAGCTGAGTAGGCCAGCACCTACTTACACAGCTGGCTTACATCTCTTAGGAAAGTAAACACATTTCCTACTCTGCCAGAGAGTTTAACCTTGGTCCCCTCCTCTCCTCCAAACCCCTGAGGCCCAGTAATCAGCACCCAGCCCGCTGCTTGCTGCAGCAGTCCTGGTTCCCACACACGGGCAGTTCTGCATTTCGAGACCCAACCTCCATGTGTGTGAGCACGTGTGACCATAGTGAAGGGAAGGTGAACAGAAACAGAAGGTGAAAAGCTGCAATTTTCACTTCTACCCTTCAGTTCACTTCCTCCAGCCGGAAAACCTTATCTGAGCAGCCCCTAGCAGGGTGCCTGGGACGGACACAGGACGTGTACCCCACATGTGAGCACAGCATATGGGTGACAGCAAGCCCAGTGCTGGCAGACAAATGGCCTGAAGCAGGTTATGTGATACTGGAGAGGAGCAGGAAGCACCAAGCGATCCCGTTAATGCAGGCTCTCCCTGGAGGGAGTTCCCGCCCTTTGGCACCACGCGGCTGGGCTCGCTCTCTGTTCCCTGGCACCGTGGACGTGCAGATGGCTTTCCTTCACAACTCCATGCATGAATCCACTCCCTGTGTGACTGACAGCGTGGCAGCATGGAGGAGACCCAAGCGAGACAGGCTATTTTTATTCGAGACATCGCACTACATACCCTAAGGGACAGCTGCCACCGTCAAGTGCTCACATTTAAAGTTCATCAGCCTGGCCAAGAGGAGTGAGGTGGCTGGCCCAGGTCAATCCAAGCCCCCCCATTACTCAGTCTGGGAACAGTTTGCGAGCAAAACAGCTCATGCTGAGATCTGCTGCGGTTCTGCCCCAGCCTCCCAGTCCCACAAACACAGGTTTAAGAGTCTTACTTGGTCTTTGTTGACAAAACCCCAAATTCCAGCCGCAACTTCACAGGCAAACAGGATGACCAGGCAAGTGAAGAACTGCAAAGACAAATCAAGAGAGGGATTCTTAACATATCTGCAGCAATTAGGTGGGGAGAGGTGTGGAACTGTACTTGCACTGACAAATCAGAGCAAGGTGCCATCTGAATTCAAAACCATTTTCTCTTTCATACATGCACTGAGCCCAAATACGTTTTCCTGTAACGCATCGCACACCACCCCATGTCCACATTGTCGAGCAGGGATTAGCAGAACCTTTCCCACAAAGGGACTGGCAGGGATGAAGATGCCCTGTGTACCACAAGATACATTGCTCTGCTTCATGCACCTGTGTGGGACCCATCCAGACAAGGTTTCTGCTCTGCCAAAAATGCTCCGAGGTGTGCTGGCTGGACAGACTGCACTCCAGCCTGAGCATCTGTACCCGTGAGAAAACCTGTCAGCCTTTCCTGAGAATGGAATCCTGTAATGGTGGAAAACAGCTTACTCCCCTGAGGAAAAATGCAAAGACTGTGACTGTTAACAGCACCTGTGTAAACTATCTGGATTCACTGAAGAGAGATGTGCACACAAGAGATGCTAGCCAGCATATAGACACCTCTGGTGAACTGGCCAATCCAACAGGTAACAACTACTTACTGACAAATTAGAAATAGGCACAGATGTGTCTGTAAAACTCTATATAATGGGATGTGAAAATAAATGTTTTTGCTGCACGAAGAAGACTGTGTTTCATCTTTCTAACACGAGGTCATAGCGACACCGAGGACTGGAATTGCCAGTGCAGGGTTAAAAAGCACATTTCAGCTGCTGAGGAGCTGGGGGTGTCAGGGAGTGATTTATGGCCAGCTCTCTGGCATCCACAGCCCTGCAAGGCTACTGCAGTTTTTTGCATAAATACTAACACTGACGTTTTCCCACAGTCCCACCCTGTTTGTGCAGTTCCAGCAGTCCTCCCTGCCATCCCCCCTTTTTGTTCAGATCGCGGGAACACATTGTGATGGTCGGTCAGTCGGACCGGGAGTGGGAAGCTGTAAACTCATACATCAGGGTCACATGAGAAGGCACAAAGAGGCACGCTCCACATCCAGCCAACATCACCTCTGCGACAACATCCCTCAGTGACTTCTTCCTGGGAAAAGCCCTGAAGTGGGAGAAGTTGCCATGGAAGTCAAGAAGCAAAAGAGGTGAATGCAGTCAAGGAAAGACAAAATTACAATATAGGGTGGGAAAACAGCCCCTAGCTCCTGAGCAATCTCTGTTCAAGACACATTCAGGACATTTTCTCCAGTAACAGAGGAACTGGGAGTTTCCAGAATGATGCCATGACCTGGCTCCCACATGCAAAAGCAAAGGGTTATCTGCAAAAGGAAACAAGACTATTAACCTGACAGCAAAAAAGGACTTCCAACATCCTTGTCCGGTTCCTGAACAATCAACTCCTATGCGAACATCTATCTGTCCCTCATTTTGTAGGAACATCTGTGAAGGACTAGGTCCCATATCCCCCCCAAGGACTCACAACACCCTAAACTGTGGGTGCAATGCCACTGTAAGTCTGGTGAAGCACTCACTCTTGAAGTGGTGCTCATCCTTCAGTGAAGGATGGCTCATTTATCCCAGGTGTGGAGGTACAACTTCCTGCAGGTTCAGTTCTTCTGTAAGCTGGCTGCAGAACACCAGGAGATATAGCCTGATGCTATGGGAACATAGTGGTGCTCCTGGTCAGGCAGCTGGCTGTGTCCCAGCCCCTTTCCAGGGAGGAGAGGGGATGCTCCATGCCAAGTGGCTCCCTCCTGTCTTCCTCAGGTCCTGCTGCTCAGCTTCCTTGCCACCTTTGGCACAGGATTTCAGTAGCATGGAGCTTCCTGGTGCTTTCCCCTTTTGCAGCAAGCCCAGAGTCACTCCCCCAGCTAGGTGGAGGAAAGGGGAGCATGGCTGCTTCCCTAGGACACCCTGAGGACGCTGCCTGGAAATGTCCTTGGAACACAGTGGGAGCCTTGGCCAGCAGAAAGCGTCCTCATGGGGCATCTCCAGACTTTTCTTGGCAAGCCAAGGTGTGAGCAAACACAGGCAGTGCACAGCAGCTAGAGCTGCTAATTTCAGCCAGAGCAGCCGGTTTCCCTGTCAGACCTCGGGTACGTTGTACCATCTGCCCTTCTAATCCTCTACTTCAGGAGGGAGTGAGGGGCAGTTCAGGGTCTGTAAACACTTGCATTAACAAAACAAAATAAAAATCCAAAGCTGCCTGACTGTGCTCCAACAAGTCCAATCAGATTTGTGTGCAGGCTTGTTGTATTCCCAGCAGCTGGGATAATGCCTGCAAACTCCTATCTACTACGTTCAGAGGTCCTTTATCAACACTGGGGGAAAGCATCCTCTTATTACTGAGAAGCAGCAGCAACCAGAGGCTAAGTCATCTGCAAAAGTGAAGGAAAGCAGCTCTGTTCCATCTGTCCCAGCTGAGCCCACGCCCATGAGCTGCTACACTGCCACCAAGAATCCTCCAGCCCAATGAAGCCGAGTGCTGGAAAGCCACTCGAATTTAAAAAAAATTTTTAAACAAAATTTTGTTTTACTCTTCCAGTTTTATTTTTTATGCATCAAGTTTAAACTGAACCACATGTGAGAACTTGCTTTAAATAAATGGGTCTCCCTGCTTCCAACCTAAAGGCTTTTGGTGTGGCTACAGTTTATCCAATTAAGCTCATCCCGTGCCAGGAATCCTGAGCTGCTGCCTCACATCAAGGACTGTAGCACTTCAGTAATAGATTTTCCAGGATGCACCTACATGTTCTCACTAAGAAATTATGGAAAGTCTTTGCTGCTTCCTTGTCCAAACAGATAAAAATAGTAGATGATTCCTTAAAAGAACTAGAATTGCTACAGGCAGCCTTGAAACAGAGTAGGAGGGGATGCTGTAGGGGACACCAGGGAAGAAAGGGTTTAGTGGGTGCTTGGTAAGACAGCCAGACCATAGGGGGATAAAACCAAAGTGAGGGTTCCCATATAACAAAGAAAGAGTCTCTAAGAATCCTGCTGATCTCACCCCTTCTGTCCTGCAGCCAGGGCTGCACAGAGATGCCCTGAGCCTCACAGCACTGCCCTGCTCCTTGCAAAGGTCACCTACCTGCTCACACACCCTCCCAGCCCCACCCGTTGGAAAAGACCCCAGCAAGGGAAGCACAGCCACGTGCACAGCAGGGAGATCAGGGTGCCAAGTGACTTGCAGAGCTTTGTGCCTCTTACCGTTCCCAGAAGACACTGAGACTCCTGAATAGCGCCGTAGCATCCCAGGAATCCCACGAACATCATGACAGCTCCGACTGCGATCAGGATGTAGATTCCTGCAAGGCAAGGCGAGAGGCAGACACCTTTACTGCACAGCTTTGCCCAGCTTCTGGCTCCTGGGGCGGATAATTATGGGTGTGCAGAATTAAGGCCAAGGAGGTGTGAGCAGAGGTGGCAGCAGACATAGTGGGACACAGCGTACATGAGATGGGTCTCAAAAGTGTTTGAAACTGCCAACGCTGGAGCTTTAATAACTTCATCACCTCCAAAATGAGAGGAAATGCCGAGAGTAGCACTAGACAGAGGATGTAGGAGGCAAGACAAGGGCTCTACAGCATCCTCAGAGCTGTAGCATGGAGTTCCCCTGGCATGCTGTTTTAAATATTTAAGCAGAGATGAAAATGATTAGTTAGCATATCTTGTAAAATAAACAGTAAAGCACATAGTTTATTTATATTAAACATCATACAAATATTTATCTGGCTGACATTTTAAAGGCAGATGAACCGCAAAACCAAGGGGAAAGTACTGCTTCAGCATCTCACATAAAATCTGGTGGGTTTTTTTGTTACAGGTTCTTCCACAGAGAATACAACATTATTTACTTTAACTTATTGAATTTGCACTGGCAACTTGCACCATAACTAGTTCAAAGCTTGAAATGAGCTATCAGGAGTGGCTCAGAAAACAGAGGAATAAAAGTTTATTCATTCAGGAAACAAGAGCTTAGCTCAAGGCTCAAGTCTGCTGCTGTGAGTAATCGCCATGGTCTCACCAACCACGAGACTGGTGAAGCCATAGTGATTACTCAGCCAAACACTACCAGCTCAGTTAAATTTGACACAGCCTTCTGCTGGCATATCCCTTATATTTAGTGCATTTTTGGTTAACTGGTATTCTCAAGTATTGTGGTTCTACTATTCTCTAAGTGAATCTTATTTCTCATTTGAAAGCAATTAGATACATGCAAAAGATTATGAATCAGTTAAGACTTCAGTCACTATTCCTAATGAACAATGAACAAAAAAAAAACCCTAACAAAAAACAACAAAAGGATAAAAAAAGTGGGGCATCCCAGAGGTAACAGCAATACAGTGAATCTTACTGGTGGCTGGGAGACACATCCCTTCAATGAAATGTTTTCTTCTGTTATGAGTGAAAATGTTTTATAGTTATTAATCAGACTGTCAGCTCTCCTTTAGGAACAGCCCTAACATATAAACATAGCTCAAGATTAAAACTGTTTGTACGTGCTTGTGATGTTTAAGGTTTTTCTTATCTCTGCAGCTTTTAAACAATCTTCTGATAACTGAAGTGCAAAGTCTAAAGACCATGCACTGCGAGCAGAATCAAGCCAAGCAAACCCTTCTCTACAACACCAGATACACAATAACGGTCTCCACTTGTTTAACATTCTCTTACAGATTCTTCAAACTTGGGAAAGGCTGGACTTGGACTCCTGCTTCTTCCCTCTTTGAAACAAAACTCACCAAGGTGCCAAAAGCACAAGCGCCGATGCAAGGGCTGCCTTGGCGAGCGGCGGCGACGGAGACGCCGCCCCAGGCCTCCGGCGCTGGAGCTCTCCGGTGTTTCTCAGCCAGCACGGTGCTCACTCTATTTTTAGGCACTGCAGGAGGGAGGAAGCCAGCTGCAGGGGAAGTGCCACAATGGAGCATGCTGACCCTGCAGGAAGCCCCTCTTCACAAAACCTGACGGGAGTTGAGGCCGGAGACACCAACATAGAGCAGCCGGAGGCGCGAGCTGCACCTCCTGATGTGTTCTGAGGGGGGTCCAGCAGAGACCAGGAGCCACGAAAACCCAACAAACAGAAAGCTCCCCAAGGGGGAATGAGACCCTTCCTCAGATGAAGGTGTGCAAAGAAAGGAGAAAATGAGCAGAAGGAACCTCCCAGGAGAGTTTATTGGAAAGGACAGGCCAGCAGATGAAGTTCTGTAGGCCTGCCTGAAGTGGAAGAGGGTGGTTTTGTCCCAATGGCTGGAGATAACATGAGGTGGAGCAGCTGTAGCAGCTGGGCAGGGAGACAGCATGGCAAACAGGGCTGGGCTGCAGGATAGAGGGGCCCCAAAGGGCTTGGAGGTGGTGGGAAGGCATCAATAAACCCTGTACAATGAAGGCTGTCTGCTGGACACCTGCCAAGCCCCAGAGAGACTGATGGAGACTGTCAGACGCTGCGTAACTGCTGTCTGTCACGAAGAACAACATACCACTAGCAGTGTCCCAAAAACCAGTCTGCTCACTGTCACCAGAAGCTGCTAATGCCCAAGAGCCAGCCCTCGCCACTCCAGCTTGTACCAGTGAAGCTGCTGGCTTGGATTTTCAACCCAAACCATAGCAGATTTTTCTATTTTAAACACCGGGCAGTTTAACTGACCAGTCTTCATCACAAGTCAGAAAATCAACTTTCCTCATCCCTGAGTGCAGCATTTTCTGACTTCTTCTCCCATGAGGACAGTAGAGAGAAGACAAAGCTCTGCTAGGGGCAAGTAATTTCCACGTCTGACAACTTACTATTCATGCTAACCTACCCAGTAAACGGGTAACAAGCAAATGCAGCACATTTGATGACCAAACAGGATGATTCTGGGACCCCAACAACCAGATCACCACAGACAGAAAGTTCTGTTCTCAGTTTTTTTTCCAAAATAAACACAGAAGGCGCCTTCTGGGCTGAATAAATACTGCCAGGAGATCACAGTCATACCAGGTTGAAGTGACCTCAAATGATCACCTGGTCCAACCTATTGTGAGACTGGGAATCTTAGGAGAGACTATGCAGAACCCTGTTTATATCTTGAAAACCTCCAGTGATAGGGACTCTATAGTGTCCCTGGGGAGGTTTTTCCAATGAATGATTTCTCTCACTGCAAAATATGATTTTTCTGATATTGAGATCATCAGGAAAACACAGGGCCCACTGGTGGCTAGGGAAGTTTTGTGCTGAAAACTAGGAAATGAAAGCCCAGTGAGACCCTCAACTGATGGAGGAGAGACTAGGAAGAAACACAGACATTTGCTGTCTTAGAGAGGTTTTCCAGTGACCTCTGTACTTCTTGCTGGGATTTCTGGCAGCTTCAAAAAAACAACACCAATCCTGACCTGCTGAACTCCCACCCCAGGCAGGCTGTGCAGACCTTGAACTGTCAAGTGAGGTCCCTGCTCTCACTTCACCAGCTCCTCATCAGAGCCAGCACCGCTATCAAGTGAGGAAACAGCAAGAAGGAAAGGAGGGGAGGGAAGAAGATGTGCAGCACGTGCAGCTTCCTGACCGGAGGAGCCCAGCGGATGCGGCCGGTGCGGTGGGAGCAGCAGGAATGCACAGCCAGGTGGGGGAGAGGGCAGCCAGGACTGGCCTGAGCTCGGCAAACCACAAAAAAAAAACCAAACAAAAAAAAACGCAAAAACCCAAAAAACCCAAAAAACCAAACAAACAAACAAAAAAAACCCCAAAAAAATACCATGGAAGGTTTTTGTAATAAAGGCCAGCTTCGTTCCCAGGCACAAACAAGCGGCAGTTATGGAGTCGCCTTTTGTTACCGAGGGCCAGACCACGACAGCCTCTCCCAGGAGACAGCAGAGCAGGACTCTGCGCCGGAGTTTATTTAAAAACAAGCACAAAATATTTACTGCAACAATAGCATCTTGTATGAGGAATGCCAGTGGTGTTTCTCCACAAAAATGCCATGCTGAAGGTTGAGAAAGCAAAGGAAGGCAATCCAAGTGCCCAGCCACATGCTTTGAATGGTGTTTGTTTTCCCAAACCCATCCTTCCCCTCAAGGAATGGGGCTGGTGGGGAGTTCTCCACTTTCAGACTGGGTGCCAGGGAGCTCAGGGACTATTTCACAGCAATCACATTGCAGACTGGAACGACCAAGCCCTTTTCCCAGAAAGCAGCCTGACACATCTTCGCTTTCATTCCTGGCACACAGGGACGATGACGCCTAGTATGGTTTTGGGTTCCGTGTCTGTGAGCAAGGCACCTGTCATCCCCATCCTGAATTGCACATTATCTTCCCCAAAGTCAGAGGAGACTCCTCACAAGCCTCCCCCTCCTCTGTGTAAGCATCAGAGACTGGTTAACTCCTAAAATTCTCTCCTGGTGAGGAACTCCTGACTAAAATGCTATTTGCTCCTTCAGGGCTCCACCAAAACTGGCACAATTTGTATGAGTAAGGCTCCATCTGCCTCTCACATGCACATCCCAGCTCATTTTTACTGCAGCTTTCTCTGTGGTTTTACAACAATCAGTGCTGTTTGCTGTAAATAAAAAGTAAAATGAGAGAGGTAGATATAAACTGCGAGCCATGCTGCCTCCTCACACAACAGCAGTACATAAGAGAACAGCTGGAGCTGCAGCAACAGAGACAGTGGGCAAATAATGTACAGGCGTTCATGGTACCAAGGCACCTGCACAGCCCTAAGCAGCACGACACTGTGATTCCTAACCCTATGGCACAGTTCTCTGATAAGGCAGCAGCAAGAAAGATTGCTACAACTGTCACACATAACCACCCACACACCAAAGCAGCGGTGAGCCTCAGCACCTGTATACTGGAGTTGGAGAAGTCAGAGGAGTGGTGTCAATACTGCCTGAAGTCCTCCATCTCCCTTTGAGATGGAGACTGCAAGCAGAAAGCTTTAGGAGAGAGACCAACCGCTCTTGGCTTCACCTCCTCATCTGAATTCAAAGCAGGAGCACAGGAACCATGATATGATCTCCTCCCTCAAGAGCATCATGATCAGGACATGATGATCAGAAAAAGCAGCAGCAGCAGCAGACCAAACACCATCCCTCTTTCCCCAGTACAACCAAGGGACGTGCTGCTTTGGGCTGCAGGGATCTTGTAAAGCTTTAGGAAAGCACCCAAAGATCCCAAAAATCAGGGAAACTTACAGTAATTGAGCACTTCTCTTGGTTTGATGCTATGTGGAAAAGAGGAAAAAAGAAGCCAAGAGGCCAGCTTAGCTCCCAGCTCAAGCAGATGATGCCTCCATTGAGGGCCCTTTACCTGCAGGCCAGGTAGGGAGCAGGATACTCAGTTCTGGGAGCAGGGAAGGGAACAAAAAAGGCAGTATTCAGTGTCAGTACTTGCTTTGGCGTTAAAGCAGCATGGCTGGTGCCTGCAGGGTTGTAAAACCCATGTTCTATCCCCGCTGAGAAATAAAGAAAACAAGAAGAAATAAACAGTCTTTAAAAAAGGAGAGAATGAAAAAAACAAATCAAAGAAAGCACAGGAGTGTCCCTCTAAAACAAGCAGGGAGCAGGTCAGCCCTGGCTAGCTCTCCTCCCATGCCCCACCATGCCTATCAGAGATGCTGTGCAGCTTCAGACACAGACATTTCTGGACAGCACCCTATTTCTCCCCTCATTTCAATCCTCTCCCAGAATCCTTAACTCATTAAGCTACATGGAAGCCAGCTACTGCCCCTAGGTCACTGTGGCAATATTTCCAAAAGACAAAAAAGAAATCAAATAAGACATCCACCCCCCCCATCCCCCCCAGCATGATACTATGCTTTCTGGGAAGGCCAGGCAGCTCTCTAAGCTGTGCCTGCCCTTCCCGTGGGATGGGCTTTAAAAAAGGCTGAGAACAGACGAGAGAGAGATGTTTATTCTCCCAACAGGCTCCTGCAGGGAGACTCTGCACATCCAAGAGTTTTGCAAGCCTCTGAGGAAAGGAGGGAGGCTTCAGTGCCACCCTGCTGTTGCTCCTGGCCTGGAGATGCTGAACTTCACTGTGCCCATCAGCACTGATGCTGCAGGGAAGGGTGAGACCATTAGACAATGGCAGGGAGACTCCCTCCTACCCCACACCACCCATTGTGGAAGAGCACCCTTCCCAGTAGCCAAAGAGTGTCCATGATGCTCTTCCTGGCAGCTTGGGGGCAAGATACAGGCAGAGAGTGGAAAGTCCCTCCAGGGCAAGGTTGAGACAGGAAAAAGATGGCTGTGTGAGCCAGCCAAGCAGGGTCTCCCAGACATTTTTGTCCAGTTGCCTGGCAGAGTTGGCAGTGCTTTCTCCAAAGTGGGGCGAGAGACAGGAGGGCTGGAAAAAGAGAAGGTTTGCTGGAAAATGACAAGTGGGAAAGCCCCTCCATTCCTCCCCACCCCTTTCCCAAGGAAAACATTGCTGCTCTGTAGCTGCTAATGACTTCCAGATGGAGCAGCAAGGTCACAAAGCATGGAGAGCTCTCACGGGGAGATGAAAGCCTCAACATGCTGCCCTCATCTGCAAGAGCAAGGCAAGAAGAAGCCATGAGCCCCCCTCTGCCAGAAAAACAAGGAGGTGGTGGGGAAAATCCCAAAGAATGTCCACATGTGCACACATTTGTACCCAAATCCACTCCACACTGATGCCAGAATCGGGTTTCTCCTCCTTTGTCAACCCAGGAAACGCTGGAATAAGACTCAAATTTTGTAAATTTGCAGAAGCTGGGAGGAAGTCTACAGCCCATCTCCAGGTCTGTGATGGACAATGGTGGCATAGCACAGGAGAGCCAGGCTGCAATATGCTGGCCCAACCTCTGCTGCCCCAGCCTACAGCACTGCTGGGCATTTCTGTGTGTGCCCTCGAAAAGAGCACAAATCCCACCGGAGGATTCCTTGTAGGTGTTGCATGCTTCAAACACGGTGCAGGCTTTCTAAGGAAAACTGTCAAAGCTACAGGTTGAAACAGCTCTTCACCACACCTCTCTGTGCCTCCTCTGGCACAGGTCCAGGGCAGCAAAGCCAGTGAGAGGGGACAAAGGAAAAGAAGAACTACATTAGTCGTAGTTGGATAGACCTGAACCCAGGATAATCTGAGGGTACCAATGCATTTTTAAAGACATAGCCAGTTTGAGGCTGCAGAGTAAATTAAGCACAGGGGTTGGTCATGACCAAGGTAGAATTAATTACAATTAAATGGAAATTAAATGGAAACAGAATGAAATAACATGTTACTTAATAGAAATTGAATGCTGTGATAAGAATACAAAAAATCACTGTACTGTCAGATACATGGCATAAGCCAAAAAGGAAAGTACTAAAAAAAAATGTTTTGCCTTCAAACTATTTTAAAATTAATTCCAGTATTACTGAAGGAGTTGATCTGACAGTGATTAGAAGAAAATCTAGAACAAGTAAAACTCAGCTTTTTTGTTTTGTTTTTTTCTTTAAGGGACTAAATAATTAAATTGTCCTTGACTGTAAGTAAATTTATTTCCAAGACAGAAAAATGCATGTACTTCTATTTTTAAAAATCCACGTATATTATTTTTTAAATAATCCATTTTGCTCAGTGTGGTTCAAGGCCAAATGCAAACCTTGGTTTCCCCTGCCAAGCACGCAAGCCTGGCCTCAGCTCATGTGTCTGGTGGGAAATCTCTGACACAGGGGGCCTTGACAAAGCAGAGCACAATCGGGTGAGAGAAGAAAGCAGTCCTGAACCAGCTGTGTGCATCCACAGGGATCCCTGCAGCGCCTCCCACCAAGACTGAAGGTGGTTTTTGACTGGAGTTTATTACAGAACCTACAGACCAGCCGATCCAGGCTCTTCTCCAGCCCTTCAAGACAACAAGTCTAGCAAAAGATGTGCTGTGGAATCTAGCCCCATTATGTATGGAAGTTGGCACCATCTCTAGAAGATGCCTAACACTTCCAGAGGGATGGGGATAAGGACGGGAGTGGGAGTGGAAACCAAGACCTTCTCATTGCTCATGGTGGGTCCACAGCCATTGTAGCACTGCTGACCTCTAGAGCCTCTGCAACACACTGGAGCTCTGCCCCCCCTGCAATGGAAACCTCCCAGAAATCACTGCTTTTCATCCAAGACAGCCCTGAAAAGGCTAATTAAGCTAAATTAGCTAAAAAGCCTAATTAAGTTACAGATATAAGAGATGGCTCCTCCATACCTACTCAGCCAACACAAGTCTGTCTGGATGATAGGCTGGGATGCTCTGCACTGCTGGTCACGTTTGGGCCCCATGGCAAGAGTGGCCAAGGCATCCTCATGTGCTGTAAGGACAATGGGCAAACCTGGGGAAAGCTCAGAGAGATGGCTCCATCCCTATCCCAAGCACTGCCACTCAGCAGTCCCCCCTCTCTGCAAGGGTCAGATTTCCCTGAGCCGAGCAAAACCTCATGACAGGACTTTCAAAATCCTGAAGACACCCATGAAAGGCTGCGAGCAGCTGCAGTTCAGCTCAGATATGTACTCATTTGTAAGAAAGACTTCAAAGCCACCCTGTGCTTTCTGGCCCATTTATTCCAGATCAGTCTGCGTGAAAAGCATCTTGAACTTGTTTCCAGGGCAGAAATCATTATCCTGGACTGCATTTGTTCTGAGGAGGATGGTGAAGACAGTCTGATGCACCTCTTAAGGAAGCCTGTTAGCCGATGTCCCTTCCACGCCTCAGCAGCACTCACAGGCACATTCACCAGCTTAGTCCCAAGGCATTGCTGTCCTCAGCTGTCCCCCACCTGCCTCCCTCAGGCTTTGCTGCATGACTGGTATGGGAGCTGGATAAACATTACCTGGGGAACTCCCCCACCAAAAAAAAAAAAACAACCAAAAAACAAACACACCACCAAAAACCACAAATCAACAAAAACCAAAACAACCTCCTGCCTTTCTGTGGGGACAGTGACACCGAGCAGGATGACAGGGAGAGGCAGAGGTGGCAGCAGCCTCAGTGGCCAAGGTTGCCCCACCACTGTATGCCTGTCCAAAACCTCACACTCCGCTCCTGTGCCACCATGCTCCAGGAAGGATACACTGCCCAGCAGAGGATTTACTAATAAGACACACAAAACCTAGACACACTACCTAATAGTGGCAGAGCAAAGCCCTTCCTCACCCCAAAAGCCACGTGGAAAACCGCACCCCAGCTCAGGACACTTTTGCGCTCCTCATCGTGGCTGGCTCTGCTCCCAGGGCCGTGCTAATTAGAGCCACAGGTCACGCTGCCCCGTCACTCGCTGTGAGCAGCTGGAGGCAGATTTCCTATTTTGGATCTGGCAGGAGAGAGTGAAGCCGAGACCATCCGGCTGCTGTGCTCCGTTCCTTGCCGGGCAGCTTGAGGGAAAACACAGGACCAGCACCCAGTGATGCTCCCAGCACACAGGCAGCCCAGCAAGGGGCAAGTGGGAAATCCTGGGGTGTGGGGATTGAAGGCAAACAAGAGCTGAGGTTTTTGTTCCTGCCCTCCTCAAAGCATTTCATCCACAACAGCCATCTCCAGACATCCCATAAGCAAATCTTTGTAGCCTTTTTCCTCCCACTGTCATCCCACCAAGAAAGGGCAAAAGCAGTAAGGGTCACTCGCCTCTTCAAGATCCCCAGGTGCTCTTAAAACCAGTGACACCACAGTGCTAATTTACAGTGGAGAAATCAGAACAGTTCCAATTTGTACTGGTATCTGCAGAGAGAGACCGGGTCAGCCTTCTATGGGCTCTCACAACACCTCAAATCACAGTTCTGTTGTTTGGTTGGGACGTTTTCAGTGGTTTATGTGTAGGATCAGTAAGTATCTGAGAAGTGGTTAGCTAGCTTTTAGCAACTTATCAATGCCTCTAGCTATCCTGAAGGCTTTTTTTGGCCTTGTGACCAACATCTTCCCAGCCTCTAGACAGATAAAGCATTCCAGACACAGTGTTATCCAAGAGCAAGCAGTATTTTGGTTTCTGAACCTCAAATAAAGCAAACAAATGCATATCATACCATAAGCCAAGCTCAGATGAAGAACAAGCATTTTCCTTTATGTTGCTATCCCCATCCCTGGTACTGCTTTGGTCTGTACAGCGCTGAAGCAGTTAAAGCATTTGCTGGAACGTTGGATCCAGAGCCAAAATGCAAGTGCCAAAAGCCAGGACTGCAACAAGTGGTTGGGGGATCAGATGGTTTGCACGCCGTGCTGAGGAAAAGCCCACAAACAAGGGCTGGTTTAATAACCTCCCAAGCCAGCCCACAAGACTGACTTGTGCAGGCAGTGCCAAAGTGCTGGGAAGGAGGGGCAGCGCTGAGGGAAAGCCCTGCCCGCAGGAGCCCCTTCCCCAGGCTGGAAAGGCGAGCAGGGGAACAGCTGCCTGTGCCTCGAGGGCTGCAGGGGTACCTGCTGCGATGACACCTGGTACTCTGCAGCTTTGCTGCTCCCCACAGCTTCTTTTCCCGCTTCCCCATTGCCCCCAAATCCATTATTTTTCCTCCTCCACAGACACCCTGGAGAACTAGCCTTTAACGAACAGCTCCAGCATCGGCACAGGGGAAAGGACACAGAAAGAAACCAGGAGACTCCAAATCCCTGCTTTCCTACTTTCCCTTCTCGCTCAGGACACACCCCGTGATGGAAGTTTTCCTCCTTCGACAGTGTTTATTGCTTCCCCCTGTCCTGCAGCGCCGCAGCAAAGCCTGGCTGGCCTTTAAAAGCCTCCCAACAAATCCCGGGACCAGCGCCCTGTGCCAGACACCAAAAGTGGTTTGCAAGGGAAAAAAACCAAAACAACAGAGCTCTGGAGGCCAAGCCCAAAGAGGTTCCTGTTCCCAAAAGCAGGAACATTGTGTGCATGTGTATATTGCATGCCAGAGAAGAAAAAGGAGGGAGTATCAGTTGTAGGAGAGAAGAAAAAATGGGGGGGGAGCAGAGGTGGGGGGGAAGCAAAAAGAAATCCCAGCCTTCAGACTCCAGAGGTCTGGCATGGAGAGGCAGCAACTGAAAGAAATGCTCTGCTGGTATTACTGCATGGAAATTACAGCTGCCAGAAGGAATCCAGGCCAATCTGTTGCTGAATATAACTTTAAAAAGACAGCCAGCCTCAAATCATGGGCTGCTCAGGGGTGTTGGAAAAGTCAGTGTAGTGGTGGGACCCACAGTCCTTCC
Organism: Regulus satrapa; assembly: GCA_013396955.1. Classification (NCBI taxonomy): domain Eukaryota; kingdom Metazoa; phylum Chordata; class Aves; order Passeriformes; family Regulidae; genus Regulus; species Regulus satrapa. The sequence goes on along the minus strand of VWZN01012743.1, from coordinate 58,409 downwards.
CCAATGCCTTCTAAACAGCAAAGGCTGAGGACAGAGACAAAATAAGGGTGGAAGACTAAAAGATGCTCAACAGGCAGGAGGGAAGGGCTCTGCCCCCATGCTCCAGGCCCCCCAGGTTTGGGGAGAAAGTGTTAACTACGGAGGTATCAGTTGTTAGCCCCCCAAAAGAAGGAAAGTTTTGGAGTGGATCCTGGAAAGGACAGAGTTTAATTTCTTAAACTCCCTTTTGAGTTTGAATTTCTTAAGCTCCCTGTGAGCTCCCTTTTATGTATTTAGAAATGAGCTCTACAACGGGGAAATGCTGCAAATAGAGCTCTGGATGTGAGGCAGGAGAAGAGAGACAGCAAGAGAGAGAAACCTACAGCTATTTACAGCAGGAGCATCTTCTGTAACCAGGGACAGCCAGGGAGAGGGCTCAGGCATGCTGTTTCACGGGCAAACAGGGAAACGCCAAGGAAAACCCTTTCCAGAGAGTAATTGTAGCTGCAGGTGAGAACAGGACATCGGCTCAGACGATGTTCCCAGCCCTGTCAGCTTGTGCTCCAAGCCAGCTCCTGACTGGCAGCCAGCCCCTCCTGCGAGCTTCTCCCCCTCATCTGTGAGGGATCACTGGAGAGCAGGGGAAAACCAGGGGGTTTCAGCTTCCAGCACGCTGTCAAATTAACAAAAGTCATGCTAAGCTTAGCCATAGTGCACAGAGGCTCCACCTGCCCCTCCTGGAGAACATGAGTCACCAAGCTCCGCTTTCTACTGCCAGGCACTCTGTCGGCTGCTTTTACCTCCCCTTGGATAGGAAACAAGACACGCTTCCAAGAAGTCCCCCCTCTTCCCAAATGTGCTCTGGAGAAAACCCACAGCACCGCAACACGTCTTTTTTGCATTTTTAGCTGATGTGGATTTGGACTCCGCGCTTGGGCCACAGCCAACATTTATGGAAGGCTTTGGCTGGCACAGCGGGGGATATTTTGGAGAGCACAAGGGCAGCGGGAGGTATTTTTATTGTGACTTCCTTGTTGCTCACCTGGAGCTTTCTGCCCTGCTTTTGGGTACGCTGCAGCCTACCCTGGGGCACAGCAGCCCTGCAGCTACTCACCGACGTAGAAGGTGTTGGGGGCCTGCTTGTCCCCCAGCTGCAGGTACAGGATATTCGTTGTCTGCGAGTCATGGCGGAGCCACAGGGCCACTCCCAGGATAATGCCTCCGGCCAGCTGGGGAGAAAACAGAGGGAAGCAAGAGTCATCCACTGTTCCAGCCACATTGGGGGCAGACTGGCAGTTTTCAGCCAGGAGTAGAAGATTTGCTTTTCATCCTCCCACAAATAGACAAGACCATCCTTCCTTTCTGACCATTACCCCTGCAACATGCTTTGTGCCCCATAGATCATGAGCCATATGATCTTCCCTGCTCTAGGAGAAAACCCCTCATTCTGGGCATGTACAAAGCCCTTTCCAGTTCTTGCAGGAGATTTCTTTCCCAAGAGGTATTTTATTATGCTTTATTATTACTTTCGATGGAAGGCTCCGCCTTACCCAAGTAGGAAGAGATGTGCCACTAAGGTTTTTAGGAGAGCTTTTCAACAGAAGTTCGGATCAGCCCCAGTTACTCCCTTTTTCCAGTGGGCTGTTATCATCCCCATTTCATTTCTCTGTGAGGTACAAACAGAAGGTGGGGGAAAACCCTCTGCTCCCGAGTCTTGCATGCACACCACCTTCCATTCAGGGTCAGGCTTCCAGCTGAACACACCAAATGTTCCTCAGGCTTTCCTTAATGCCCTAATACAGGAACTGAAGCTGAGCAAGACCCAGGGTGAGGCCAAAGCACCACCACACCACTTTAGGGGGCCTCCAGGCTGACACTGCTGCCTTGCCTGTGCTGTGAAGACCGCAGAAGAGCAGTGCACCCACACCCACCGTGTGCACACCGACACGCAGGACTGGCCAGGGCGAGGACAAAAACACTCTCCAGATGTGGGAGGAGACGTTCTGCGCATGGGACAGCAACTCAGCCACTGGGATATTTATGTAGAAACAATGGGAAATTTTATGACTGACTTCCTCACCGTTTTCTCTTTCAGGGAGGGGCTGGGAATGGCCATGGAAGATGGGAACGATCTGGGGCCCTACAGCTGGGAAGGTGTCACAGAGAGGAACTCAAGGTAGAGCTTTTCCAGCAGGACTCACTGTGTCCTCTGTGACATCCCCTTTCCATTTAAAAGCATAAGAGAGGGGGAAAAAAATATAAATATCTGGGAAAAACCCCAAACCTTTAAGAATTCCAGTATCACTGCTGTGAAATGCTGAAATCACCTGTTTAAATGCCAATTTAATTTTGAGTGTCCTAAATCTTTGAAGCAGTTCATCTTTAAAAAGGGAAGAAAACTACCAAAGAGTATAGAAGTGGAAACATGCTTTTCCTAAAAGGGTCTGAATCAGGTCAGCTACAGGCATGATAGGCACCATAAAAGTCATATTTAAAAAAACAAAACAAAACCAAAAGGAAGCAAAAAAGCAGGGCTTTTCCAGCAAAGGTGCAAAGTCTCCAGTTGTGCAAGTGCAACAAGGAACACAGGAGGACTGGGATCTGCAAGACAGGGTGTCCATGGGAGCCGGGCTTTGACCCTTGGGAGCTCAGCTGGTGGTCTCCTCCTTCCTCCTTTCTCAGCCACCAGATCTTTCCAGGAATGTCACTGAAGCTGGGGCAAAGCCACACCGTTTCCAGACTCACAGGGGAAACTGCTCTTGGGGTGTTCCCCCTATCAGAGGGAGAAAATCCCCACCAGCTCCTGGAGAGGAAGGGAAATCTTTGCTTTTCCCCAGTCTGCCACCACAGTAATCATCGTTTAACACTTCTCCCACAAGAACCAACACAACTTCCCTGCTGGCACAGTCCCTCATCCCTCCTGCACTGGGGCCAGCCTGAGGTTCTCCAAACACTGGCGATGGAGGAAAGTCACGAAAGCCAGTCTGTGCTCAAGTCCAGCTCCAAATAAGGCAGGTTGTGGCTCTGCACAAAGTTACCCAAATCCAGCCTTGGTTCATTGTCTGAGGGCGTAACAAAGTTTGTGTTTTTACTCTTAGTGGAAAGAACATGTCCCCCAAATTAATCTATGCCACCCAAAGTAAAGCGCCCTTTGGTAGCTGCTAGGAGGGAAGAGATCCCAAGGAAGGTTTGGATTTCTGTGCTGGCTGGAAGAGATAAAGAAAAAAGGCTGCAACCTTTTTTGTTTTGGTATTGTCCCTGCAAGGACACATTGCTCTGCCCTCCACACTCAGCAGTGCCACCCCAGCACACCCTGCCACCCATGGTGAGGTTGGGGTGACACCAGCAGCTCCTTTCCAACCAAATTTGCCTTAAAATGCCCGACAGAACCGAAAGCAGGCTCCAAGTAGTCCTCAGGATATTTTTAAATCATTTGGGAACATCAGCTGGAGGGATGGAGCCTCTTCTAATGCATCCAACCCACCCCAGCAGTGAGGTCTGCCTCAGCCAGCCAGCTGAACCAACTCCAGATGTGCCCGGTTTCATCCTGAATACACCCTGGGAACATCACACATCCCTCCCGCACCGCCTGACTCCATCTGCATTTTTAATAGAGCATGGAAGACCTCTGAATGGAAGCTTTAATCCAATAGCAGCTGGATTTCTTAAGAGAAAATGACATTCACTTACTAATGAAAACAGCGTTTGGGCTACGATGAGTAACTTTTTCCATGAAAACCATACATCCTCCCACCACCAAGAAGCCCAAAACGGAATTAAGGCTCTTTCTTCCCAAAGCAAAGAAAACAAGAGGGAGAAAACATTGTCAGCTTGCCACAGTAACTTTGCCTTCCGCTGTACCTTGCTGGGGATAATCTCATTTTTAATAGAACAACTTGTTCCAGATAAAAGCTTGATATTTTCTCCCCCTTCCATCCTACAACCGCTGTTTGCCAACACAAGAGAGCCTGAGGAGCTCCAATCACTGATGGCAGCATCACGCTCATCTCTAGGCTGCACATCCTCATACATATCACTGTTTTTTTTCTGCTGTGGATATCTGTAACCTCACACAGGTTATCCCACTGATCTCTGTGTTCCCACCTTGTCAGACAGCAGTGCTGCAGGGGCTGGGGCCATCAGTCTTGATACACTCTGAGTGCCCAGCACGGCTCTCCACTTAAATTTTTGGGGACTGCAATAATCTAAAAGCTGCAGCTTCAGCAACGCCAGCAGTGTGTCGGACTTTGTCCTGCTTTTCAAAAGCCAACCTCCCCAGCCTGCTGTTCTGCTGCCAGCACCATGGAACACGTGGAAGGCCCACCAGTGGTGTTCCCCAGGATGGGGCTGGCCCCAGAGCTCACGCCCTGAGCAGCTTCCCGGCACAGCAGAGGTGGTGTTGCAGGCTCCAACGTTTCCTCTTTACTGCTATTTTCCAGCCTCCAGAGATTTATTGCTTCTTCCACAGACAGCTAGACTTTTCCAGCTGGATCCTGCCTGCCCAAGGCTTGCTTTTTCAGGAATGCTGCTCCTGGTTGACACAGTGGGGGAAAAGTCCCCACTGAATGCTGCCTAGGGGTGGGGAAAAAGCAGGCCCTGCATCCCCAGGAGGGGAGGGGATGGGATGGTATCCCATGTGAGGAGGTAGCACCATGATGAAAGCAGGTGTGCAGTCCCAGTTTACTGCAAAATCCACAGTGCACGTAGCAAGGCCCCTTCCTTGACTAAGCCTCACCAATGGACATGCTGTTCACCCTAAAATTTCCAGCTCCACCTGTGGGGCAAGGGAGCAAGCCCATTTTTCACATCTTAGCCACTCCTCTCTACGAGCAATTCTTACGAATTAAGGGTGCAAGGAATGGTCCAACTCCCCTTTTAATGTGGTGCACCCCACTTCTGAGCCACCCCCACCTTAACCTGTTGCTCCCTAGAAGTCACATACACCAGGATGTGCATCACCTCCCCGGTCCCTTCCGCTGCCCCCAGCCTTCTTCCTTCCTGCTCCCTTTCCTCCACCCTTCTCTGAAACAGATTTCCTGGAAGGGAGGAGGGGAAGAAAGAAGTTCTGGCTGTAGGGCAGCTTGGTGGGCATGCCAAAGCAAAGCAGACAGACACCCTGCAGCTCCAGTCAGCGAAGGAGGGAAGCGGAGGTGCCAGCAGTTTCACGATGCTGTATTTTAGCAGTGCCACTTTCCACAGCCACGGTTGGTCCTGCTTCCCAACCTCTGAGCACCCAAGGGCCAGGAGAGGCTCTTGCCTTGCTGGAAAAATGTTGCTGGCAGAGCTCACGCCACGATTCCTGGGAAATACCACAGTTACTAACAAGAAGCAGAATGCTGCCAGGAAAGCTTAATGGATTTTAGCTGGTTTATGATTAAGGTAGATGACTAGAGATTTTCAACAGGTTCTCATGCTGCAGAGGTCTGGTCTAATTTCCCTTACACCACCTGGAAGCAGAGCCCTTTGTGAGGGCAGTGCCCAGACCCTACCCAAGAAACCCAACCAGGGCTCCTCATGGCTCCTCTCCAGCACAACCAGCAAAGCACCAGAGATGGAGTAACAATGAATCTTCCTCCTCTCAGGTGTGGGGAAAAAAGGATGCAGAAAAGCAAAGTAAAGTGGCTTGCCAAGGTTGAAATATCTTCCTATGCAAGAAGCCCCTCATACGGCCAGGAATTAATTGCTAATTTGGGGTTGAATGCTTTGCTCCCAGGGAATTTGTGGGTCTCTAGGTGAAGCAGCGGGAGTGGGGAAAATGCAAGGAGACAGAGACTCGTAACTTGATGGAAACTACCTTTGGAATGGCAGTACAAGCCCTTGCAAGACCTGTGCTGGCACCTTACAGCTCCTGCACTACCAGCCTGAAGACTGAGGCAGGCAAGAGAGCGACACATGAATGCCCAGGTAGCAGCACCCCCACCCACAGCCTGCACCTCGCCTCCTGGAAAGCAGAAGATTAATTTCTTTGCTACTGCAAGAGCTGCACCCTCATGGAACTGCTGACAAGGGCATGGGGTGCAGCAAAGGGCTGACAGCTGAATGGTGGTGGCTCAGGAGCCTGGGAGCTTGGGTTCAATACGGAGGCCATCTCCATGTTACAGTGTCAAGTCTTCACACCAAAAAGCCACTGGAAATTTTAAGGCGAGATGTGCTAGAGATCACTGCTGTGCTGCATGTTGGGGTGGACTGTGGGACGCCTTGGAGCCCCTTGGGAGGGTGCAAGCAGGCGAAGGGGCTTGAGTAAGACACGGAGCTGCAGTCTGACAGGCACACAAGGCAAAAGGCTATCTTGGCACAGGCACTCACAGGCAGGAGCGGCAGATAGGACTCTGACAGCACAGGCGAGGTCTTTCTGCTGCCTTCCACAGCCACGGTGCTGCACGGCCTACTAAAGGTCAGGCTGAAAGTTTGCAGGCAAGGCCTGCCCAGGAATTGCAGGAAAGGCATTTGGGAAGAGCAGCATGCCCTGCAGGCAGCAGGAGGAGAGCAGCCTGCAGCTCTGCTCTGCTCCCAGCAGCACACCTTCCAGCAGCGGCTATTAATAGAGCTGCCAGCCAGAGCGAAATTCTCCACTGGTGCCTATAGTTACCAGCCTTACAACACTGCAGAGCTTTTCAAAACAAGCTCCAGAGGAACTTGCTCCCGGAGGAGCAGCATGCCAGAGGCCAAATAAAGCTTGATAGATGGGAGGAGAATGGGAATCCAGCACCAAAACACAGGAGCGGGGTCCTCTGATGGGGAGCACAGTGCCGGCAGGCCACTCCCCAGCCTGATCCCTGCTGCAGACAGAAGGAGCACTTCCCAGGGTTAAACTACCCCCAGCAGAGAGGAGAACAATTTGAGATCTTGCTTTAAAATTGATTTCGTCCCATACATAGGCATTTAACTACAGCGGTGATACAACTGCTTTCCGTTCTTAATAATAGCAGTGAAAGGCACTTCCACCGTGCAGGATCAAAGTGTTTCTCACTGTTCATGCTCTCGCAGGAGATCGGTGTTATCGCCGCTGATAGGAGCCTAATGCGAGGAGAGCAGAGCAATCCCCATTCCAGCCAGCATCGCTCTCGCCTTTCACCTGCAGCCCAGCCCAGTAAGTGCAACCCGGCACCCCCCAGTGCACCCATCTCTCCAAAACACAGAGACTCCAGAAGAGGTTCTGCAGGTGATGGAAGGACTGTGCTCACTTGACAAGAGTGCCCTAAAACATCCCAGAGATACACCAGCAACAAAATTTGAGCGCAGGTACTGAGCCTGCTAAGGAAACTTCTCCCTCCCTTGCCCAAGACAGGCATTAAGTAGCTGCAGGGTCAAACACACATGGAAATGTGCTTGCCTGTACATTGTCCCAGGATATCAAACAAAATCTGTGGAAGAAGTTGCTGGGCCAGCATGAGGTCCTTGCTGCTCACCAGGCTCTCTGCAATTCCCAGGAAGACCAGGAGCCCAAACAGCCAGGCACTACCACCAGTGGCACTGGAGCAGTGCTTGGCCCATGCCTGCACTCACAACAAGATGCAAGCTGTTTTGTGAGTCCACAGTTATTACAAACCCCTGTTCCAGAGCTACGGGAACCATGAGATCTTCCACTCCTCGTTCAAAGGTGGCACACAGCCACCCTCCTCCCCACAATGGGAGGGTCACCTACTGCTCAGCAAAAGCCTTGCCACGGGACAGCCGCCTCAGAGAGCTGCCACCTCCCCACACTGCCACCTCTCAACACCCGTGCAGGCTCTGGGGTACACTTAACAGATCTTCCGGTGTTGCACAAGAAAATATGCAGCTCCTCTACCTCTTCCCTTTCAACCACTCCGTCGAGACAGACTCTCACTTCCACCTTCCCTCTGTTCTCGCCCTTCCTTCTCTTTGCACCCAGACTGTACTACAACCCCTCAGCATACAGAAGACTTGGAGAGTGCCTGGAAAATGGCATTAGGAGCGAGCTCTTCCTTTTAATTAGACACCTCTCTGCTAGGGCAGCCAGCAGTGCTCTCGACCTGGAAGGCTGCCATGGGCTGTATTAGCTAATAAGCCTGAGCGATCCTTCTCCAAGCAAGTCAATTCCTCCTTGGTTATGTTTAATTATATTTTAAAATAGCTCACTGGCTTCCTTTGGCCTCCCCAGGGACTGTTTGCAGCGGTGGTCAGCTCAGCCCCACGGACTGAGCTCTGCTGTTGGGTTTGGATAATTCAGGAGAGCAGTCAGAGTCCAGCCATCTTCCAGGGAGGGGATGGAGAAGCAGCTCCACCTGCCAGATGCCCAGCCCTGCTCAGGCTGCCCATCACAGCAGCCAAGCTGCCCAGTAACAACTACCGTCTGCTCCCTCTCACAGGACAGAGCATCCACCCACCACCAGCTACCCCAAGGTCTCAGGACAACTCGGCACCACAGAAAACCTTTTGTCTTTCCAGCCGCGTGTTTTGCTAACCAGGTGAAGCCCCCAGGTGCTGACCATGGCCTTCTGCACGCGGGTGCCACTGTGAAACATGTGGGGACCCTCTCTCCTGGGACAGGCACTCATTTGTACATGTGGTCCATGCAGCATCTGCTGCTCCCTCAAGACCCACCTTGGACTACGCACAATCCTGGCATCTTCTTCTCAAGAATGCATGCACAAAGGAAAAGCAATAGCAAAAAAACCCAACAAATAAAACTGAAATATCTCATGTACAATGAACGAGGAGCCGGTAGCAGGGTCACCTTTTCCTTATTCAACACAGCAGCTTTGTGAAATTCCCCTGCCCTATCAGGGGAAGTCAAGGGGAGGAAGCCAGAGGGGTGTCAGTTTATTTACACTCCAGCAGGATAGCAGGGCTACATAAAAAGTCATCAGAGTAACCAAGGCTGAGAATTGCTTCCTTCTTCCTCTTAGGCACCAGAACAAGCTCCTGTGCAGCTCAGCGTGGTGCCTGCCAAACTTTGGGCTCTGCCTCTGGTTTGTTTTCATCAACAGCACCCACCATCAGCTGCACACAAGGCAAATCATAAGCAAATAAGCACGGGGAGCCCAGCAGCCCCTGCATGACAACCAGCTGACAGGACTAAAGGGCTGCAGGTGCCCCGTCCCACACCTCCCTGTGGTTACAGGTGGTTTCCCGACACAGACAGCCTGCAGCAAGAGTGCTCAGCACCACATTCTGTCCTTAAAAGCCTCCCCGAGGAAAGGATGGTCCCACCTTGCTGGTAACCACCGTATCCCTCCCCAGCTGGGATGCTAGGCTGGCAGCTAGCCTGCCTTTGTACTAAACCTAAAATTTCCCCTCAACTACTAGTTTAAAAAACAACACAAAAGGGCTCAAAAACTCCAATATTCAAGATCTGGTATTCAACCACCATTCAGCTGGCCAGTCTCACAGAAAGCATTGTTAATTCTAACGAAGTCCAGGCTCCCAGTCTGCACAGGAGACAGTGCAAGGGGACCAGCAAGTCCAGCAGTGGGAACTGTTCTGGGGAGCCAGTGGGTCCCAGCTCACAGGCTCCCCTCCTGGGGAGGAACTGAAGCATCTACCCCCACTTAGAGGGAGCGCCCTTCAAAAGAGCGGGGCAAGGCACCAGAAGTCATAACAGGGATATTATACAGATCGGCGATTCCTCTAGAAAGAATAACTCCCATTTATAATAGATCGGCTCTTCTGCAAGACTCTGAGGTGAGCAAGTGGTCTTGCTGAGAAATGGTGGCTGTGCAGAGCCCCCAGCATCCTTCCTGCCACCCAGGAGACCCTTCCTCCCTCACAAGCACAGCCGGCACCTTCTTCGACAAGAATGGCAGGAAATCGGGACCAGAAGGCAAGAAAAAACCCTGGGATAAGCACGATAACTCGGAAGGAACAACACTTCACAGACAGCCGTACCCGCCTCCATCCGGCCATTTTAAGGGTGGAGGAAAAGGTTAAAAAAGAACAACCCAGAACTGTCCCTCATTCACGCAGCTGGCAACACATCGGGTATCAATTAACGCCGTTGTTACCAGAGCTTGTCATCGCCCCCTTGGTCGGTGTTACACGCAGAGCAAGGCGAACAGGCCTGAAGTGTGTTAAACCCTACAACCTCCCAAGGATGGGGACCCACCACCCCTCCAAAAAAGCTTCCCCAGCACCCCCAGGGAAGAGTCAGCAGGCAGAGGCTCCGGCCAGGCAGTGCAACTCCAGGTGCCAAAGCAGGGTTTGCTCTAGAAGCCATCGGTCCCCTTCCCGCCTTGCTACGTTCGCTGCTGTGAGCAAGCACCGAGAAAAAAAAAATATAAATCCCAAATCCTCGATAGCGGAGCGGGAAATCAGACAAGGGACACATTTGGGCACAGGGCATTGGACAAGGGGCATCCAAGCAGAGTCTTGCCTTGCAGGGTGGGGCTGGACTCACTTCCAAGACACAAAA
>VWZN01012743.1:27109-46762 GCA_013396955.1 Regulus satrapa | reverse complement strand
TCTTCCCCACTTTTATAATTTCCTATTTTTAATTCTCCTTCTCCTTCTCCTTCTCCCTCTCCCTCTCCTTTCGTCTTCACTCATTTTTTTTCTCATCTCTTCCCCCCATTTTTCTTTTCCCCCCTTTTCTTATATGTGCTCTTACTTATTTCTTTGCTTTCCCCTTCTTTTCGCCCTCCTGGGGTCACAAAGGTTCCTACACACGGGGACAGGTGCTGGGGGGCTGTAGGAACACTACCTCTCAAAGCTGACCACCATCCCTTAAAACTCACTGCCACTCCTAAACTCCTACACATCGCCAGGCAGCCTGGGTTGCAGGGGGAAATCTCTGNAAAAAAAAAAAAAAAAGCATTCCGTGGAGGAAGGCAAACCGGAGTATTTAAAACACGAATCCTGCTCGGGCATATCTCGTCGCCCCCGAGCGCAGGAGCAGGGAGAGCTCCTGCAGGGAGCTCCTGCCAGCCAACCTCGCGCTGCCGGAGGCTGTTCCTAACCGGGACAAACCTGGTTTGCAGGGAAACCGGGATGCGCCGCTTTCTGCTAAATTAGCCGCACGTCTGGGCTGATTATTTTCACCAGAAACTTTCTCAGGAAAGGCAGCCTCTGCAGCCTGGACTGAATCTGCATCCCAAAANGAGAGGGGCTGCGGGGGCACCCCCGCTCTGCCCCCCGCCCTCCCGCTCCCAAAAGGCGCCCCCAAACATCTGGAGCGCCTGGGCGCCAGCATCCTAAAAGGTCTTCTCCGACCTCGAACCATCCTACGGTTCTACCTCCCCCCTCTGCATATCTATTTTTAAAAAAACAGACATAAATAGATATACACGCACATACGCGTGCATTAGAATGAAAAAGCGAAGGATAATCAGCCCCTCCGCCCTTCNAAAAAAAAAAAGAGCAAAAAGACCGTTTTGCATTAAAACTCTCAGTTTGAAATTCAGTTAATTTCCCCTTCTAAATTTACGTCTGCTAAGTAGTTTTTATCTAAGCTTGTGGCTTCGGTACTGCAAGCAATTGCATCAAGTGGAACCCCTCGGGATGTTTTCCCTTGGTTACGGGGTGACAAGAGCATCAGGGGGCTTCAGGGCTGCTCACCAAAGAGANAGCGGAGCCATATTGCAGCCCCCTCATTTACAGGCTGGAGGGCCCCGGCCCCCGCTGCTCCTGTGCTCACCCAGAAGATGAAGTTGAAGACGAAAAGGAGGTATTTGATGCACTTGGTGCAGCCTTCCACTCCCATGGCGACGGCTCTCCCAAATCTGTGCTGCTGCCGGGCTGACCGGGGCGGCGGCGGCAGGCGCAGAAATCCCGCCCCGCTCCCGCCCCCGCGCCCGGGCACGTTATTTTCCCCTTTTCCTTCCCCACTTTTCCCACTTCCTTTTTTCCCCCCCAACTCATCTTTTCCTTTTTTCCCCTTTTTCCCCCCAAAAAAAATTTTTTTAAAAGTGTAAAAAAAAGTCACACATATCAACAGGTTTGGGAATTTTATTTAACCCCATCCTCTCTCAAAGCTATACAGTAGAAGCACAATTAAATTTCCCAAGCTTTTGTCTGAGACCCACTTTGGGCCACTTGCTCATCCTTAGAAATAGAAATTGTTCTCACCCTGTGTTATGCTTTCAGGAAGCTCATTCACTTCTCCAGGGGCAGGGTGGTAAGTCACACAACCAGAGCACAGGGGGATGGCTGGAAAAGGCACCGGTGAGCAGCTCCAGCCAAGGTCAGCACCTCACCTGGCTAAATATGAACCTGGCACCTGCCTGCACCGTTGTATGTGGAAACCTGCCCTCTTCCTGCCTGGGCACTCCCCTCCAGTGCAGGATTTCAGGGAGCAGCTTCTGAGCCAAGTATTTTCACACTCTGATAAGAGTCTTCCCAGCCACGCATCCCAAAGCCAGGAATGAGCTATTAGCTATCACACATTTCCTACACGTGTATGTTGAAATCAGGTCAGCTTCTTCCAAAATCATCCCATTGCCCTCAGGGATGAGTTGGTCCAGGGCTTTGTCATGTTCATCAAAACCTCCTGTGCCCCTCAGTAACAGCCCGTGCACGACATGGCAGCAGGGACCAGGAATGAATAGAAGTTGGCCCCCTTCCCTAATTACTTATGCTGAGTATGTCCCCGATTGTGGGCTTGCCATGGATTCATAACCCCTTTGTCTCTAAGCCACATTCACTCATCCAGACTTACCAACAAAGCCGGAGGTTCACCAGGCTATTTATGCATGTAACTGCTGTCCCAAATTATCAGCATGACCCATCTGGTTACAGCAATAGCTGTTAATCCTGTGTGGCTCCTGCTCATCAATCCAAACGATAACGGCAGGATCCCAAAGCTGCTCACTTGCCACATCACAGTGTCCCACAAGATCTTCTCTTCTGCACCTCCGTCCTTTACAGCTATAAAGAGAAAAAAAGAAAAAGGAAAAAAAGTAGAGGTTGAAAACAGGAGATTATATGAACCAAGAAGCCTCTTGTGCACTTAGGCAGCTGTTCCCAGAAAAACTCTCAGAGTTGCTGCTTGGAGAGTCTGTGAGTGGGAGATGAAGGAACCAGCAGCAGTAAGGCCTTCAGCAGCAGCAGTCCCACCACCTATAAGGGACAATGACTCTCAAATCAACTTTTGTGCACTGGAGAGCAGGCAATCCCAGCTGCTATCACTGCCACAAGGCTGGCGTTGAAACTGCTTCCTGAGAGCTAGGATCGCTCTTTTTCTGGTGTTGTTTTTATCTCCCCCACCGTGACTTTCCTTTTCCTGCTTTCGGCTCTTTTTTCCTCTTACGCTGGAGAAGTGAAGGAAAATGGAAAAAAAGAAATAAACGCTTTTGTATCCTCCAAAAATTGCATTAGGCAACAATTTGGTTTGGAGCCAACACAGTCCTGTTGCTGGGACCTTCCTTCGGGTTCTGTTAGAGCACATGTTGCTGGGGGACAGCTGAGGCCATGGCAGGGGCAGCAGTGGCACAGTGCCATCATCTCTTACATCAAGAACCTTCCAGTTACAGCCTAAAGCCTACTGGGTTTAAAATGGCCATGCCAAAAAGTCTTCTCCAAAAGCCGGGAGTGGAAAAGTATTTCAAGCTTTGTCTTTTCTTCTTGTTGTTGCTATTTTAAGCAGCTCAGCTGAGAATATTTGAAAATTCTGGCCTTTAGGTACAGGAAGAAAAATGCTATCACCATAGCACAGTGACAAGATAAAATATACTCTTTCCCAGGACTATGTGTGATTTCAGGTGTTGTATACTCATTTCTCATGTTTTCTACTCATTTCTCACACTGGATTACTTGCTGTACAGCCCATAAAGTACCACAACTACCTTCCCAAGGCTCTCAGTGGCTTTACTAGCTCTTTATAAATAAGTAAAGCTAATTTGCAAAAATGCAGTTCGTGTCTGGGTGTCACATGCCAGTATTGAGTGTGAGTGTTATGAATAGGGCTGATGACTTCCTTCTTCAGGAGCAAAAGCTGGTTTGAGTGCTCAGGGTGTGCAGTCATTCACAGAGCAGCCAGCTGCAGGCAGGGCTGTGAGGAAGCTATCTACCTCCCTGCAAACCTTTCATCCCTGAAAGACAAAAGCCAAAACCTCTAGAAAATATATTTTTATTTTTTTTTAAGCCCCCAAACCCCAAATTAAACAAAAATATACCAATCCCCAAGTGGCTATTTGAATGTGCTTCTGCAATTGGGTTTGCAGACAGAGTGAAGCAGCTGAGCGTGGAGGAGCTTGCAGTGTTCTTCTCTGCCTGTTTGGCTTGGCTTGTTGGGGGTTTTTGTGAACCCATTTATAAAAGCCAGTGTCATGCCTGTGGGTTTTGGCACTCTGGGTATGACTCACCAGGGCCCGTTAGAGCAGATGCTGCCTCCCAGTCCGAGTTGAGCAGAGCATCCCCTCAGCAGCAGGACGCAGCAAACCCAACCCTTGGGACTCTGATTATCCCAGAGAGACACCCACCTGCCTTCCAGCAGCCTCCCCTTAGAACCCCGTTTGCTTTATAAAAGGTGAGGGAGGGGACGAGGGGAGAGGACAGACACACATCCTCCCCAGCTCTTACACCGGCGGGAAGAGCTGGCAACCAGGATGTGAACTGATTGCCATCAAGGCAGGCTCTAAACACCTACTGACCAGGGTCCCCAGGAAACCTGGGAGAGCAGGTGGGAATCCCTCATCCACTGAGGACCACAGGATGGCTGCTGGTGTCATATTCTGGCAGCATGCCTTGGCCTTGCACAGCAATCCCCCTGCCCTCCTCAGCCAGCACAAAACTCATGGATAAACCACGGGAATAAAATGTGCATCGCCTTGCCGGTGAGGTCCTAGTTAGCTTTTAACCACTACTTATTTTTATTGCAAACCACAAAAGAAATGAATTTCCAATTTACCTCCGATGGTAAAAAAACTCCAAACAACAGCAGCATCACCAAAGATCTTTAAATAGGACATTTTGGAGATGCATGATAGGAAACTTAGACATTCATTCTGTGGGAGGCTAATAGTCCCAGAGCACACAGGGGTAGCCAACACCCCACAGTGCTGTTTTTCAAGGAAGATACTTGAGCAAAGGCAAACTGCAGTGTGCGTTCTGGCCTATGGCCTGTGGAGCTGCATCACCTCAGGAGAGACCCATCTACACCCCTGGGGAGCCAGCCAACTCCTTCATTTTGGGTAGAAAAAAAAACCAATACGAGGAATCTAATCACCATGTCTGAGGGGACATTTCCAGAATACCTTTTCTGTCCCCAGCAGGAGTGGATGGTGCCTGCTTATCCAAAACTCCCCATGCCCATCTCTGCAAGCTGAGCCGAAGCACTGTGACAGTGAGGGGCGTTTGCCCTTGCCTTGCAGCTTCAGGGGAGAGGGATGCAGCAAGCAGAGACCTGTAGCTGAGCCTGAAGTTTCTGTTTCTAATAAACTCAACAAATGGTTCCCATCTGCCTGACCTGTCTCTCTGCCATCTTTAAATATTTATATCAGCGTATCTATGGTGATAGGTCAGGTTATATAAGTGTGGGGGGGAAGGACAGCATCAGCTCCTGCTGGAGCTCCAGCTGAGGGAGTGAAAATGCAAGCGAGCTTCCTATCCAAGCTCTCTCTTCTCAGCTCATAAGCCCAGAAACTGAAGATTAATTTTTCTCAGGGCATCAGAGAAGACTGAGCCACAGCTGGGCTGAGCTGTGCTTTGGGAGGTGCCATATGGGAGAGCAATAGCCCAGCCCATCAATGCAGAGAGCTCTTATTGTATAATCAATGTATAATTCATTAGTAGGTGAATAAAGGCTGGAATCGTTTATTGCTGATGTAACAGGGCTAAAGAGAAACCAAGCACGTCCGTGAGCAAGCTGCTGCACACAGGGGTTAAACAATAGCATTTAGTGATGCTGAGGAGAGACAGGGGGATTCTGTCATGGGATAATATAAACAACCCAGCTAGCTGACTGCCGGTGACTCCAGGGCAAGCAACACAGGGATATGCATCTTCCTGGCAAGAAATGCTGGGAAGGATCTTTCTTCTTTGCTTGCTGGAGCCTAAGGGAATAGCAACTAGAAGACAGCAGGGCTTTAGCTGTTGGTGGGCACCTCCAGGCTCTTCTGAACTTATTTCTCCCAAGATGTGCCACTTCCTGGCAAGCTGAATAACCACCACATAGATCCCTTCCAGATGAAGAGGTGAGTTTTTCTGCCCTTGGCCCTTCTGGCAGGGGTAGGTATGGAGTCTGCCTCCAGGTATAACTCTGTTTGAGGGATCCCCAAATGCCAGGTGATGAAGGTAGCAGTAGTTTTGTGCTGGGGGTGGGTGAGAGGGATGGCACGGTGGGGAGTGGAGTGGGTTCACCAGCAGGCCTGTGGTCAGTCACGGGTTTGACAGCTCCGGCCAAAAATTGCAAAACACACACAGCTTGTGTTCTTCCAAAACAGCCTCCGAGACTTCTCCAGAGCTCTGCCTCCTCATTCCTGAGCTCTTCCCCACTGTCCCACTCATTGTTACCTCTCTAAGTGGACAGTTTTTATTCTTGCTGCCAGTTGCTCGTTTTCCCAGAAGAGGAACCACACAGTTAAGAAATACATAAGTTTTCTGCCCAACTGCATTTGACTAACAGAGAGAGCTGCAATGACACTTCGTGTGAAAGTTGCAGAATGTGTGTGATCTAACGGTGTGTTCACATCAGCTTCTGACCTCAACTGCTTTCAGCTGTGCTGGCCGAGATCTGTGTGGGGCATCTTCCACCTCTGTCTGCCTTTCTAGAGGAGAATTATAGCCAGCCTGCTTTTCCAAACGCATTACTTCTGCACCTGGTTAGAAAAACATGGGTCTATCAGCTATAACTTCCAAAAATATCTTGTGTGTCTGCAGCTTATAAACACCGCTTTACCTTTGCAGGAGTTGGCTTTCTCACTCTCCAGCACTGCAAGGGTCCACCCAGATTTGCCAGCTTCAAAGGCTTTGGAAGGACTCGCTGAGCAGTGTCTTCTGTAGGAGCATGCTGCAGGCATCAATCCAAGCTGCACAGTGAAGGGGTTGTTGCAGGAGGAAGCTGTATTTCAAGGACAGTGGGAACTCGCAAACAACGGTCAAAAGGGCAGGAAATGGCAAATCAGTATGGAGTCAGGACAGCACACCACAAGGTTGAAAGATTCTCACTCTCCTCACCAGCAAATCCCTGTAGAGAGTTACTGTGTTATTTAACCTGTGCTTTCCACAAGCGCTCTAAGCGTCATCCACTTCCCTCAGAGCAGGTGCTGGGAAAGCTCCTCTGGCTTGGAAGCAAGTGTGTGTCAACAACAACTGGTCAGCCCAGCGATGAGCATATGGTGAGCCCCATGTAGGGTCCCTATGGAATTTAAGGGCCCTGTCAGCAGAGCAGTGCCTGAGCAGTGCATGGGCAGAGAAAGGTGGAGAGCAGCACAAAAGGTGCTTGATGCTGCCACGGGCTGATGCTCCCCAGCCCCACAGGAGCATCTATAGGTAGCCCCTAAGGTGGCCACACAGGCCAGAGAAACCTGGCCTTATGCTGGTTCCTCTTCTTGAGTCCTCAGATAGAGCTGGGGGGTTGCCTAAAGTAAAAGGTTACTCATGAGCAGAAGCTAATGCATGCTTAGGGAAAAGCAGACTGCAAGTGCCCAGAAGATCTTGGTGGAAATAACTGATAACTGCTGCAACTTAACTGACAACTGCTGCAACTTAACTGACAAGTAGTTGGAGCCAATTCACAACTAAATATTTAACTTTGCACCTTTGGTCTGAAAATCTGAAATTTTTTTCTCCCATATATGCCTACATAAATAGCATTTCTTTCCTAGCAGAGTGCGAATGTTGACATGCTCATAACAAACAGCTTCCTCTAGAGCAAGCCCCAGAAATACTCACTGCTCTGCAGGTGTTTCCTAATCTGGCTGCTTGCATCCCCTACGCTCAGCTCCATGCTCTTCTCCCAGCAAAATCTCTCTCTCGCTCTTCTCAACACTGTGTAAAGCTTGGCACCACTTGCCAATAAGTTCCTGGGGTTTTGCTCTGGTCACACAAGAGCTGTAATTTGCCCCTAGCCAGCAGAAAATTTGGAATAGTAAATGCGAAAACGTTCCCTGTAGGACAGGGATGTTTTGCTGGCAGAGGTGTAAAAACGCTGTTTAACACTCACCCACCCCGGAGGTTCCACCCAGCCATCCCTCGGTGCTGCCACTTCTACAGCTGTGAACAAAATGTTAACACTGCTAACATTTCTGTAATGGGTTTCTAAAAATCAAGGAGCTGAAGGTAGCTGCTTTTCCACGTCTGAAAATCACAGCGGGATGCTGTCGCAGGGTGGCAGGAGCCCCTGCTGCTGCACACAACACAAGCTCTGGGAGAAGAGTGTGTCCAACAGGCATGGCTCTGTCACCTCCTTGTTGAAGGTGCTGCTCCTTTGCAGGGGAGCTCCAGTGAAATGGGAATGAAGCTCAAGAGATGGCCAGTGGCTGGACAATTTGACTCCACCAATTTGTCTACGACGTTTTTTATATGATAGAATATCAGCAGTTAAGCAGCCAATGCAGAGCAGTGTGCAAGACCTGACTACCTAATCCTTAAAAAAGTGAAACCAGAGACATTTCTTCCATATAAATACTCTGGTCATTACATCTTAAATGTCCTTAAGCATTTTTCCTGCCTCTGCTTGCATTATTCCCCAGGAGGTACCTGCGTGCTGTCCCATCAGCTGGCTGAGGGTGGGATGAGGCTGATGAGCTGCTCCTTTTCCCCCAGAGGACCAATGCCACCCTCTCCCTCCAGCACACTGCTAGGACAGGTGAGCACCAGCTGCCTGGGGAATACATCTTCTCAGCAGTGAAAGAACCACTGAGTCCCCCCCATGATGAAACCCCCAAGCAATGCAGGCAGCTTCATGCATGGCACAGAAAAAGAGGAGGAATGATGGTCTTTTGCAAGAAATTAATCTTTATTGAAGCAACCATGAGTCACATGAGCTGCCAGCTGGCCTGCAGAATAACAATAGCAGTGGCCTGACAGTAGCAGCTGGAGCTCACAAGGGAGATTGTCTCTTTCCAGAGATCCATATATGTGACAATACATATACACGTACAAGTGAATACTTCCCCACTAGCGAGTGCATGCGCTGGGAAGTGGATATCACACCCAGTTACCTGCCCTTGGGAGGTGTGCTGGTGACTGTCAGGAGGAAGCTTGAACATTACACTGGGGCAGTTTGAACTTCATCCTGCTTCCAGTAAAGCCAACAGTGAAGCTCTGCTGGTTCCAAGGGTGTGGAATGAGAAGTGAGAGCCGGCCCTCAGCCCTCCACAACACAACTCTTTCCAATGCAAGGTATTTGCAGCCCAGGTTAAAATGCCAGCCAGGTACTGTAGGCTGTACTGTTGCTCTTGTGCATGCAGCAGCCCCTGCCTGAGGGTCAGGACTTGTCCTGAACATCAGCACAGGGTTGTCCATGTTTATCTCAAAAGTAAACAATTGCTACTTAGCTTTTTTTTTATGCCTAAAAGCCACTATGTATGAGAGGAGTGAAAGCTGTTGCTGGTTCAACAGACATTTCACACAGCTGTATAATGTACAGCAGGTGCTACATATATTGCAACGATGGGTTTCAGCTCAGAAATGGCTCTGCCTCCTCAACATGGGGGCAAAGCATGCCAGGAAGCTGCTGTTTCACCTAAATTGACAGCCTTTTACAAATTCTGTTTATTACTGATAAGGTGATGTAAAAAGGATGTGGAGTTGGACATTGTATTGTTTGACCTGGCTGGAGATCAGTCCTGTTCTCTTATAGATTTAAACTCCTGTTTGTGTGTGTAATGTCAAAGTCCTTTTACCACAGGAGCACAGTGGGTTATTAAAGCATGATAAAAGTAGAGCGGGGGCTGGAAGTTACAGAATCACACAATCAGTGCGGTTGGAAAAGACCTTGGAGATCCCCAGCTCCTACCTATGCCCTAACACCACCTTATCAACTAAATCATGCGACTGAGTGCCATGTCCAGCCTTTTTTTAAACACCTCCAGGGACAGTGATTACACCACTCCCTAGGCAGCCCATTCCAATGCCCAATCACTTTTTATGTGAAGAATTTTTCTCTCATGTCTGGCCTAAACTTCACCTGGCACAGTTTAAGAATGTGTCCTCTCATCCTGTCCCTGATTGCCTGGGAGAAGAGACCAACCACCACACACCTACGACCTCCTTTCAGGCAGTTGTAGAGAGTGATAAGGTCACCCCAAGACTCCTTTTTTCCCAGGCTAAAGAACCCTAGCTCCCTCAGCCACTCTTTGCAGGGCTTGTGTTCTACACCCCTCACCAGCCTTCTGGCCCTTCTCTGAATGTATTTGAGCATCTCAACATCCTTCCTAAACTGAGGGGCCCAGAATTAGACACAGCACTCAAGGTGCAGCTTGACCAGCCCCTATGAAATCAGTGTGGCATCAAGATTCAGGAGGCTGACTAAATCCAAAGAATTATTATTTTTTTAATGTTGTTTTGTGTTAGCAAGGAGGAATAACAGAGAATGAAGTCCTTCTGATGGTCAGTAGTTTCAAAGCTCATTCACTACTTTTGGACTTTTTGTCCTGATCTCTACCAAAATCTATAAATCTGGCAACGTTTGAAAATGGGAAAACTAGCTGGCAGTCACTGGATGCCTACATACCCCAGCATGATCAGAAACATGCTGAAAGTTAATCATTGCAAGTGTCCAAGCTTGGAGAGCACATTTCCCCTCAGTGCTGACACACTCCTTGTCATTTACTTACTGATAGTGCAACATTGATCCTAGGCTGTGATAAAAAGCCATCCTCCTAGAAACATTGCATCTTTTGGGGGTCACAGGGAACTGCTCAGATGACAGCACAGAGAAGTTTCGTTTAACGCTGTGATTTTTGCTGGGCTTTTCTCTCCATCTGGTTGTAAAGAACTCTTTGTGTCCTCCTTATGGAGCCACAGCCCGTACGTCTCTCATCGAGGGAATCTCTGAGCCCAGCAGCATTGCAGGAAAGGGAAATGTGTGACACACATCCCACCACCTGACCGCACACAACACCTTCCCAGGGCATTTTGTGGGTGACTTCAGACATCTTCCTGTGCCAAGAGCTGGCTCTGCCTGGTAGGGACGCCCAGGCATCAGCTTGCTACCTCTCTCGCAGGATGTATTTGCCTTTCCGGCACAGGTTGCTGCTGAAGTGGATGGAGAACCAGAGGAATGAAGTTAGGATCATCCCATAAACCTAAAAGGAAATAAATGAGACAGGCATACAAGTGTGTAACTGATTATGATGATCCATCTGTGCAAAGAAGCGCTCATAAATATTGCCTGTTGTCACATTTTTCTGAAGAGAGCTGGTTTTCAGTGAAGTGGTGAACACCATTTCTGACATGAGAGTTTAAAAAAACACAGCACATGGTTGAAACATCTGATTGGAATTAGCATAGCACAGCTCAAACCTGGCCCTAAAAATTACCAAGAAATAAGATGAAACCATAAGAGAAAATTCAGATTCAATTCCTGTCTTCTATGTGAACAAACATCTCTCTCATAATGGCAGCCTTTTGTAAAGGTACCATAGGGAGAAAAAACCACAACACCCATGTCTTATTTGAAGTAAAATCCCCAATAAAACAAACAGACAAACCCCAAACCAACCCCAAACAGTTATGAATGCAGAGGGCAGTGTACTTCCTCTCTTTTGTGATACTCTGCCTGGTGTATCACACATCAGGATTAACGCAGGCAACATACCCAAGGTAAGGCTGCTGTGGGAAGGATAATGAGGGCTGTAACAGTGTGCTCTTCCCTCAAGTATGCCCTAATGTGCTGCTGCCTTTGCTTGGAGCTTGATCTGGGGATGTGTGTGCATTGTTGGCCGAGGGACAGTGACATCAGAGCAGCTATAGCCCTCTTTATGTCCTGCTTCCCTTGTATCCTGCTATCACAATAGTGAACCGTGCAGTGAGATTTCCTCTAGCACAGGCTTCAAAGACAGCTGTCTTATCTGGCTAGAGCATCAAGCTGTGAAAAAAGTATACCTATTATAAAAGTGGCCCTGCTTTTATCTGAATATAGCTGCAGTGAAATTCTCCCTACACTTGAGAAAAATTGGAAAGTGACACCAAATATTCACACGACTTTACATTTACATCTCCATAGTGATGCCTAATGGTTTTCCTAATTTACTGCTAGCAGTATAAAATACAAATTGCTTGTTCCTCTGGGTTTTATTTAGATGGAGAAGAATCTTCTGATCCATAACTGTGCCAAGGTGGACACAAGGCACAAAACAATCTCCAAATACACTTTCAGTCAAGAAATGTCATCCCAGCTGGGAAGCAGCATGGAGATACCACAGCAGATCAAACCAGCCTTGATAGTGGAGAAAGGAGTCTCCTGGCACATGTTCTTTTCTGGTGTGCATCACCACATGTTCTGAGTTCTTCTCTACAGGTAATTACAGTGATACACCTCTGCCAAGCAGTGGGTGGGCAAACAATAAGGCTGGTTTTAATTAGTGGCCCCCTCCAGCTCCAAAGAGATCATCCCCATGCGGCCCCGGAGCTCCCTCTCCACTGAAAGACATGCTCCTCTTGCAGCATTAAATTTTCTCTTTTGTTCTCCCCCAAATTAACTGCAGAGTCTTTCTACATGAGCCATCATCTGAAGATGATTTCACCCTTCATCTGCATGTTACTCCTTCAAAGACAGAACCTTGGAGCCCAGACAACACACTCTTCCCCTGCTCCTTATGAGCCTGTGATTTACCCACACATTGCCCGAGATGAACCTCATCAGGTTCATTAGTGGTCATTAACAGGATGAGACCTTCCCCTTCTGCACAGTTCTCCAGCTCCACTGCTGGTGCTCAGTACCTTTCAAGACCTTCCAGCTCTGGCTGCACAAGCAACTTCCCAGGTTAATCAAGGAGGCAGCAAGTTTCCTAAAACATGGAGGCTCTATTGCATCTCCCTTTATACCATTGCTGCTGGCTTCCTACGTAACCCACAAGCCCCCACCGAGGTGACATGGCCACATGTCGCTTCTCACTCACAGAAGTCATGCAGGCAAGCCCGAGTGGATGAAATGTGATCCTGCTGCTTCCTGCTCCTCACTCCCAGATGCCATGCCTCATTAGGGCACAAAAACTTTGCAGCAAGCCTATTCCTGCAGGGAAATCCCTCCACCTATCAGCCTGACCCTTTCCCAATTTCCATGGTGGAGTCTACCACTATTTGTTTTTCCCATGCCAGTATCCAAAATCACTCAAAAATTCTAGTTTCTGAGGGCTAATTTAGGATACTTTTTCCTTCCCTGGATTCTGCCTTTCAGGGGCAAAATGTGAAAGGACAGACACTGTTACCGTGAAGCCAATAGCGATGCCCAGGAGCAAGAAGACAAAGTCCATGTGCTTCTTCAGAAAGTCCTGGATCTCTTGCAGGCAGTCCTGGGAAGAGAGAAACAAATGCCCCTTGCAGCACAGCAGCAGCTTGGTGCGGGGCTTTATCCCCACAACAGCATTTCCACAGCCTCAGAGAAAAAAGGAGGCAAGAAATGGGTGCAACATTGCACAGCTGAGAACTTCCTTTTTCTGCTGCTGCTGCAGCTTGGGATGACAAACATCTGTGGTATCTTTTCTGTTACTACAACACGCCTCCAATTTTATTGGTGCAATGCATTTTGGACTGTGGGGGATGTGTGCTTAAGTGTGGTCACGCAAAAGCTTTTTCCTTTTCACCCACTGAAAAATGGAAAGAAGGAAACGGAAAGATAGCAAAGCAGAGCACACCGTGATGCCAAATTCATTCCCCAAAGTTACTAATGAACAGCTCAGTTTTGCGAGGTGCTGCAAGCATTAATATACATTAAGGCCTTAAGCATGCCAATGGTCCCGCAGAAATCCCCAAGGTGTTAGCCAAGACAACCATTTCAGAAATGCAAGAGCATGTCCTTGATGAAGGGATTTGCAGAACGAGGAAAGAGTGCTGGAAGCCAGGAGTGAATGTAGCGTGGCCACCAAACTCTGCGGTTTCCCGTGCTAGACAAAGCACATCCTCCCACTCATTTCCCTGGCTCCCAAGCAAGGGAAACACAGACCACTAAGTGGGAGGAATGAGTCGCCCATAAGCTTTGTTCTGATCTCCCTTCCTGCTCTTTGAGCTGAATGCGACCCTGCTGGGAGATGTGACATTCCTGGAGGCTGTGCTTTGAAAGGCTGGCCCTGCGGGATGATGTGTGCACCTGTGCATCACGTGCACTGTTAGCACTTGACATCTCCACCTGACAACGTGTTTGTATCACCGCAGCAGCGTGGTTTGGTTTTTCCTAGAAACACCATATATTGATGCTGGTGGCTTAGCTACTCTGGCGGAAGGAAAATAATCGTGCAATAGATTTGCTCAGAGGGTATGAAATTATAGTTTCAGTGCACAACTCTCTAATACTGGTGGCTTCTCCAGCAGCCTCACTGAAATACTTGAAAGAGCCGGCATGATGCGTGCTTGAGGAAGCTCCTGCTGGGCATCATCACCCTGCTTTATTAGCTTCTCATTTTAATACCTATTTAATGCCCCAGGAAAAAAGGAATTACATCAAATTTCCCATTTGCTGTTACTGGAAGACAATTTAAATTTCAGAAATTAGTGTCATGTGGAAAAGTCAAACAGCTTTTTGTGCTCTGATACATGCCTGTGATATTTCACGCTCTCTGCAAGCACAGGACGTAAGTAGGAAGCAGGAGGAAAGTGACAGGCTGCAAACACAAGTATCTTGAAGGTTTTCTAGAGCACTGAAAGAAACTGCATCTGTGGGTCTAAGGCCTGCTGATCTGCCAGGGCTCTTCCTCCTAATTCACAGAGTCGTACAATGATTTGGGTTGGAAGGGCCCTTAAAGATCCCATCCAGTTCCAAACCCCCAGCCATGGGCAGGGACACCTTTCTCCAAGCCAGCTTGCTCAGAGCTCCATCCCCCCTGGCCTTAAAACTGCCAGGGATGGGGAATTCATAGATTCTCTGGGCAAACTGTGCCACTACCTCACCACCTTTACAGTAAATAATCTTTCCTAATATTTAATCTAAAACTACTGTCAATTTCAAAACATTCCCCCTTCTCCTGTCATTACACCCTCCTGCAAAAAGTCCTTCTCCACCTTTCTTGCATATTTCTCCTTTTCCAGAAGGACACAATGAGGTCACCTCTATGCCATCTCTTTTCCAGGCTGAACAAAAGCATCCCTTTCATCCATTCCTTGTAGGAGAGATGCCCCATTCCTCTGATCATATTGGTGACCTCCTCTGGACATGCTCCACCAGGTCGATGTCCTTCCTGTGCTGGACTCCAGAGCTGAACACACTACTCCCATACTGTGTCCAGCGTTATTGAACCAACAAAACCCCAGCAAAAACAAATCCCAACCTGTGTCAGCCCCAAACGATGAAAAAATGTGATTCTCATTAACACTTTAGCATCACTGACGTTTTGATAGCTAGAAAGTAGAGTCACAACCCCACTATGGCATTGGAGAAACCTTTCCCTTACCTGTCCTTCGTCATGCACTTGTCCAGGTGGGCATGTCTTGTTCTCAACATTGGCTGTGTCCCCAAAAGGTGAGTGCTTCCCACAGCACAGGAACTGGAAGAGAGGGAAAAGTTTGCCAGCTGCTGGCCAGGGCTCTCCCTTTGCTACCAGCTGCTGCAGCAGGAGGTGCTGGCAATGAGCTCCTGCTGCCCCAGGCTGGGCTACCCAACCAGGATGGCCAGGAGCAAAGCATGTAGGAATCAACAACTGCAGCAATGCAGGCTAAATTCAGGAGAGGTGGACAGATCTGGCCTCACACTTGCTCGTGCTGCTCCAGGACTGCTGCCTGGGACTGGGGCCGGGCCCTCCCTTTGTGGTCATACTAATGCTCACAGTGGAAAGCCCAGGGATGCACAGACTGATGTTTCCAGTGATTGGCATGGGCCAAGGGAATCCCCAGCAGCACCCACCATGGGGCTGGTTTCCTATAGCTGTGGTGCACTGGGCAGTTTGGAGCTCTGGCAGAAGGAAAAGAAAAACAGGAGTAGAAAGACTGCTTCTCCATTAATTCAAATGGCAACTAAAATAAGGAACTGGTTCTCCTTGTCAAATGGGACCCTGGGAATGCTGCTCCTCAATCCTGAGAGTAAGCACTTCCATGTCTGGGCATGGCTCTGGGGGCCACCACCACCACCACCACCACCACCGCTGCAAAGAGGAACCTTTGGCCTCTTCTGTGTTTTGAGACTCATGGATAGAAGCAGTTTTGGAAAGTACTTGTTGTGATGATTTAAGAAAACACAGAAGGATACAGGGAGTAGCGTGGGAGGTGTCTGGAAACAGCTGAGCAGAGCTGACCTCCCCATCCAGCCTTGCTGTGTGCCACGAACTCACTTTGCAAACAAGCCCTGCTGTGTGAGGGAGTGGCCTCTCCTTTACTCAGCAGGGAGTTGGGAGTTTCTGGCTGTGGGGGACATCCTCACTCATCTCCTGTGGCTTTGGGGGCAAGTGTCCTCCCTGTGCTCCGGGTAACCACCCTTGCCTGCCTGCTGAGCTACAGAGAAGTTCCCTATGCTAACAGTATCCTGGGCAGTGTTTTTTGGGAGCCTGCTAGCAGTCTCCAGCTAAGAAGCCATGTAGCCTCCAGTACTCAGATACAAACTCGAGGGTAAATAGGAATATCCACATGCAAATACTACTGGGGGACTACGTGGAATTCCTGCCTCCTCCTCTCTACTTGACCAGGTGCATATCCACATTCCTGTACCACAGACGGAGCAAGTCACAGGGGCTGCTGAGACAGAAAATACTACAGCAGCCGCAGGGTGGAAACTTGGTAGATCTTGTACCACAGCGATGCTCAGAGAGGTGACCCTTTCTTCCTGTTGATTATCTGGTTAGTCTGATCTGAGAAAGGAAGAATAGGAAGGGAGGAGCAGACTCCACAATAGGCTGCAGGACTCAGTTCTTGAGGGAAAATGGCATTGCAACATTCACAAAACAGAGCACAGGTGTCAGCCCCAGCCTGCCAAAACCCTTGGGAAGACACCCCAGGGCAAGGTTTTCTCCTGCAGGTGAAAGACAACTTACTGCTTCATGGATGGCAGTCAGCTCGTGCCTCCTGAAGCTGGAGGGGTTCCTCCTCACCTCCTCGTACACAAAATCATACACATCCATCATGCTGTCTTCCACCTGCAATGAAAGCAGAAGTCTGTACATACAAAGCACTGATCACAGCTGTCTCTGAGGGGAATTGTGCTCTTCTTGATTTCCGCAGAAGCTCTCCCTGGTAGAGCAATACAAGCAGTACAGCTACTAAAATGGCCCCCAGGAAGCAGCAGAAGTTGGAGTGGGACCCACCATGCACTAAGGAGCCAGGGTCTCACCAGCTGATGGCCAGAACTTTTGGCCAGTTTTGGATTTTGTGTCAGAGAAGAACTTGGGTGCCTGTCAGTGTGCCTCTGAGTCCCTCTGCCAGCCAGGGCTGATGCCATCTCCCCATCCCGAAGGCGGTACTGTGAGGACTGGCACACATGATCGTGAGATGCTGAAATACAAAGGTGAGGGGACCTCAGAGGGTTAGTGATATCTAAGTGACAGAGCCACTTCCTCTGAACAGAGTTAAAAAAAATAATGGGAGTGAATTAGCAATGAGTCAGACCCTAAATATTTATCAAATGTGTGAGAACTTGAGGCTTGACAGGTTCCAGCCAACTCCCACCCGGGGTGTCAAAGGAAAAAAAATGTGACAGCTGCCTTCAGTGCCTGGAGTCAAAACCTTATTTTTTCCTTTCATTTTCCTTTGCTTCCTCAGCAGCACCAGTCCTAGTGGGCCAGCAGTCAGTGCTCATCTGTCAGGAGGGAAAATCGATGGGAGAGACAGGCAGAGCGGGTGGCCACACAGGGAAGCCTCTGGGAACAGAGTAATCTCTCAGTGAGACTTTGCAGCCCAGTCTAAAGGCTCACACTTGGAAATTACTCTAAGGAGTAAAACCCCAGCACTCTGTGCTCAGGGGTAAAACCAGGATCATTTAAGGTGGTTACATCTATTACTGTAATATTGCTCTGTCCTGCCCGGCTGTCCAAAACACAAGCAACAAACAGAGGGTGATAACTGGGGGGGAGGGGGGCGTTAAGAAGATGTTTTGTATCCAGATTGGCTCTGTGCCTTCAGGTATAGAGTTTGAAGGCATACATCAGAACGTTTTCCATGGCTATCAGTGTGGCATAAGAGTTTCCAGTGACAGAGCTCAGGTATTATGGGCCAAGAAAAAAATACTCCATAGCAAAATGCGTGACACTGAGCTGTCCCACACAGGTGAGGAAGGAGGATGCTCCTTTTGTCCCCCGATGTATCAGAGCACATAAAGTGGGGTGGTGCAACAGTAAGACCAGGTTTCTAGATGGCTTCTGCACCAACCTTCCCCAGGGCAAACCTTATAACCCAATAAAAAGGAAAACATCCAAGCTTTTCTAACTTCGTATGCCATGAAATAGCTTTTCAGAAGCAGCAATTAAATAAATGGATTCAATAAAAAGAACGTCCATTTCCACTGAAGAATTGGATTAAGAATAATGAAAAAAGAATAATCTTTGGAGCTCCTCTTGTGAAGAAAGGAGCAACAAAGCAGCAGGTTTCTGAATATGAGACATTATTACCTTTTGAATATCCTGATTCCAGTCTAAGGTATAGGAATAAAAATTATTTTGTGTCGTGACAACAAACATATGTGTTTTGGTAAGGGAAACAGCGCTGCATATGAAATATTTGTCTTTTCATATTTACCATGAGGGTCAGGATGTTGCACTTTTTGTACTAATTTCTTTGCTGCGCAAATTTCATCCAAAAGGCCTAAATTTGGATGACTTAAAAAGAAAAAAAAAAAACAACAAAAAAAGGGTTCAAGCAAGTGGCTATGTTCAATCAAGGGTTCAAGGGGTGAAAGCAGTCCAGAAGTTTAACTACATCCTAAAGGTCTCTTGAAATCTGGGCCAGGAAATACTGGGAGAGGTAGCAGTTTGAAAGATAAGAGTGGATAGGAAAGAACTGAAGGAATAAAATGCCCATAAAAAAAACAGTGGCTGAAAACTATTTCAGCTGTTGGAAACAATAATTATAGAAACCACAAGCAGTCATCATTTCACAGTCAGCTCAGCTACAGTGATGGAAATGATGATGATAATCTCCAGGTACATAAGGACTACTAAACCCTTCAACTGCATCATTTCTGAGCTTGCTTGAGAGCTGACTTCTTAGTTACCTACTAATTTTTTTTATTCTCATTTTGTCAAGCAGCCTCCGACTCACAAGTCATTAAATGAAAAGTGTTTAATAGTGATAATTTTCTTTTAGAATGTGTGTCTGGGCAAGCCTAAGAGTACAATTTTGCTGATTAGTCATTCTCATCATTTCTATCTAGCAATTATATCTAGTATTTATATCCAGACATTATCTGGATAGGCTATTCAGATCCTAGTAAGGGAATATAAAACTCTAAATGTGCCACATCATCTTTCTGCTTTTTGCTAGGATCATTTGATTTTGGAGGGAAAAACTGCTGTTTCCATACAACATTTTGGTCTGTTTTCAAAGACTACTGCAGACAGCTTTCTCATTTAAATACTTCAGAAGTAGGTAGACAGTAGAAAATCTCAGTATTTATCACTGGCTGTTTCCTTCCCTGCAGAAGATTGTGCCACAGAGTATACAAGAGGTCTGGTTTAATAAGAGAAGACATAGGAGAGGAAAAACATCTCACTTAGCTGCCTGGGATGGGGTTATGTTTATACTCAGAGCTTCAGCCAAGCTCTGAAGCATGGGTCATGCATGGCAGCATCCACCCAGCCCAAAATATCGTGCTTGCTCATGCATTCCTGCTGATGTAAAAATTAAAACCTGAAAGCATGAGACAGTCACCAGGTGGTTTCATAACTTATTTGCAACATTGCTACGTCCAGTAGCAGTTCATCCCCACATTGTCCAGCTCTTAACACAGTCAAGAGCTAGACTGCAGCACTGCTTTGTACTCACTTGCCATCCTCAACAGATTTCCATCACATACGCCCCTATGGGCAACTTTGAGTCCATTGCCTCAAGACAATTTTCTTTTTCTGTATCTTACACTGCGGGGGGGGGGGGGGGGGATTTAAA
>VWZN01012743.1:12683-27076 GCA_013396955.1 Regulus satrapa | reverse complement strand
AAAATCAGGGTTCCTCCTCTCATGTTTAAGAAACAGCATGACAGTTAAGTTTGAGTGCTTACACTGACACTGTTAATATTGTGCTGTAAGATAAAGAGCTGTGTCTCATCACTTAAGCAGTACTTAGCACGAAATGGGCAGATACAGCTAGAGAAGAGAAAGTCCATCTGCTTTTTGAAAGGTCTTTCACTTCACCCACACATAAGCATCATAATAGTCAAGTGGATTTTCCTGTTCCTAGTGACATGTTGTGATCCACTGCTGGAGGAGTTCTCCTGGACAAAGCTCTCCCTTAGAGGGAGACTGGGCCTGCAGTGCTCATCATCAGTAAGAAACACCAAGAGCTGAAGGTAAAGCATCAGCTGGGCTTTGGTTAAGAAAAATCTCCAGTTTGAGTGATATGGAGGTCACCACCTTAGAGTAATTCTTTTCCTGGAAGAAGCTGGGTGAAGTGTTCCAGCTCTAAATCAGGTAAGTAATTGCTGCCTCCCACTTCTGTCTGCATTCCTTAATGAAATATTCATTTAGGAATTATATTGATGGGTTGCTGGAATACAACAAATGGAAAATCACCACTGAAATTGATGCAGCTGACTCCAACTGACTCAGTAAGTACCATTTTTCACCTTAAATAAAATGAAAAAGGATTTTTGAGATTGTTTATCATCCTCCAAATCTTTTATTCCCTAAGAACCAGAATGTATGACGAAGACATGTCACTCTAAACAAATAGAGTTCTTGCCCTTGGCTATTAAAACTAAAGCAAATTTCCACCTTATCTCCTTCAAGAGGAAAACTTACATTTTTTACTTAGGTTATTTATCAGGATAATTTTTACCTGATAAAATAAACAGGAAGATGAGACAAGGTCTGCCTTCAGTTTCTGATGCCTTTGCAAGCCAAAGGTGCCAATGAATCCCAATCCTGCTGCCAGTGAATGCCTGTGTCTAGGCGACATGGAAGAGTCGCTGAGGTGGAAACTAACGTAGACTTGTAGCAAGAACAATGGTCTTGGTGAACCACCTTTGCAACTGCTGTTGGGTAAAAATCCCTCTGCAAAGTTCAAGGAGAATATAGCGAAAGGAGATGACAGGTTCCTCTGACAAACCCACCTTCTTCCTTTCTGATAAACAGGAATACTCTTGACACAGCAGAGGAGGAAGGCAAGTGTGGGAAGCAGGAGGAGGATCCTCCTCTCCTGTGGGTCTTTGTGCCTTTGAGGAATCAAACTGAGCAGATGCAGTGCAGGCTCAGAAGAAACTGCAACCTCAGCACTTCACATTCTTTCAGCATCACCAGGGAGGATGCACTCACCAGCCTGACTCAGAAATGTCCCTCTAGAGGCGGCTACTGCAGACTCCCACACTCGGCTATCAACTGCAAGCTACTCGGTTAACAAGTGAAACTGGAATAAAGCAGTCAGCTCAGTCAAAACTCTTCCTTGCTCCAGGAAGAAAGACACTTCTGCATTTTGCTGTCCCCATCTTCCCTTTCCTCTCCAGTGTGCAGAGACGCATGCCTTCACAGCGTGTCAGAAACAGGGGCGGGGGCAGATGCAACACTTGGGTTTGGGCAAAGCAATGATGCAACTGCAGTGAAAGAGAGGAGAGAAAGCCCCTATGGGGGCATTAACCAGGCTCCAGAGCAACTCCCACCACAGGGATGAGCTTCCCCCATCCATGCTCGACCAAGCCCCATCTATCACTGTCACTGCAGCTTGCTGGACATTTTTATTTCCTTCACTGCACGTCAGCTTCTCTCCTTTAGAGCCTTCCCCTAGCCAGTCATTCCCAGATGCAGAAATCCAGCCAGTGTTGCAAATCAGACCAGCCTTTGAGGTCTCCTGTGGAAAATGGCACAAGATAAGAAGGTGCTGCTCCCCTTCTTACTGACAGTGGTCACTGGAGGCCATTGATGCCAGAATATCTAGATGAGGCTTTTAGCCAAATAGTTTTTACCTTTTTATCCCCAGATCTGTATATACATACAGATTTTGTATCTATCTATACATACATACCTTAAAAAAGGTCTCTTATTTAAAAAAACCCCAAGCCAAACCATATGGACTTCCCTCTACTTTCTGCTATATACACAGGAGACAGACAAACTGCTGTGTAACAAATAATTCAGAAAAAGCTAAAAGTCTTTCTCTCCAGCCTCAGCACTTCCATCCTGTTCTTACACAAAACACTTAAAACATGAGAAAGTGCTGAGCTGTTACACTGCTCACCTCCTCATTTCCTATCTCCACATCCCCAAAAGAACAGCAGATTCCAGCTGTATGGGTACTACACATCCATCTTGGCCTATGGACAGGGGGGCATCAGAGCCTCATGCTCAGCTAAACCATAAAACCCAGAGGCCACCTCTGTGCTACTCAGAAGCACCACTGCTCTGTGTCTGTCACAGAGTACCAGATGCCTTATAGGGACCTGAAGAAAACATAGGCAGGCAGTTAATCAATATCAACAAGGATTTTTCATCCTAAATCCTCAGATCTGTGGCTGCACACCTGTGAATGTCACCACTATATCAAGGTCCTCTTGGTTTTTTGGTTTTTGTTTTTTTTGTTTTTTTTTTTTTTAAATTAGGCTTTTATATGTTTGCTCTCTGTTTTGTTTTTGGGGGGGTTTGTTTGTTTGTTTTGTTTTTGGTTTGGTTTTTTGGGGTTTTTTTTTTTGTTTTTGTTTGGGGTTTTTTGTGAGTTTTTAAAATTGCTTTTAAGGTAACTTTAAATTTTCAGTACATTTTATAACCAAACTGCAAAGCCAACAGGCTGCCAAGGGCCCACACTGACCCTTTGTGTTCCTGTCTTTCAAAACACACAGCCCAGCAATTTCTGAACACTCCCTCCCCAAAACTGTGGTCAAATTATCTCAGCCATCCATTTGCTTTCACCTGTAGCACCTGAAACCAGTACCAGGCAAGTCTGCTTCCTAACAGAAAGCACTGAACAACACCAAAACCAGTTTTAACTTCTAAATCAGCGGTATCAGCAATAGAGCCAGCCCCAGGGCAGCCCTGTCACATTCTGAGTCGGTGGTGGCTGTCCTGCTGTGCTGACCATCCTTCAGGTGCATGAAGGTTGGATGTGCTGCAGCGATGGCAACCACCTGAGTGGCCTCAGGTGCCATGGCTGACGCTGCTGGAGACGGGAGCTCCAGCTCTGCCACAGAAAGCGGCAGAAACGGGGCCGCATGGGTTCAGCGCCGGGGCAGCCATAAATTATAGAACCCACGAGTGCAAATGCCTGTGTGGAGGCTCAGACAAAGGAGAGCAGTGTCTCGCTGGGGGGAGTGGGCTGTCCCTGGGCGGTGAGAACATAAACACTGGGAAAGAGGCGCAGTATTTAAAAACGTTAAGGAAAAGGGAGGGGTTTCCCCCCGTTTTTGTTTTTCCCATGGAGTTCAGAGACTGGGAAAAGCTTGGTGCTTTTAGGGAGATTGTGCCTCCTAGATTAACAGCAAGAGCGAGGAGCATGTCAGATAGTTCAGAGCGTTTTCACAGCAATACCACGGATTTTTTAAAATGCTCTTGGAAGAGCCCTGGGAAGTGCTACAATCCTGATCCAGCCCCCCTGAAGCAAAGCCCAAAAGGGACCTACCTGTATGCTTCAGGTCTGGTTCCAGAAAACACCTAAGCACGCCTTCAGCTTATGTTTAAGTCCCTTTAAATCTCTATGATTTCAGCCTGCATTTAAATCCCTGCAAGACTTTGTCCCAGCACACACCAGAAGCAGCGATGGCAGACACAAACACACTCTAGAAAACCCAAAGAGGACGAACCTCTATAGTCCAACTTAAGAAACTAACTGGGAAGTGATTAGGTGTTCCTTACCTACAGAAACAAGATGTGTGAGCTGGTTTCATGCACAGTAAGAGATTATTTCCGTCCTGGAGACCCAGGCAATGCTGCCTCTGGCTCTGCTTGCGAGGAAGACCCACAGACAGAAGACCAGCACTGGTTCCATATGCAGAGAAGGGAGGAAGGAAGCTGCTTTGTTTAAGAACAAGACCCAGGTGTGGCAATGTTTGTTATTTAACAGCTGCAACTGTTAATTCCAGCTGTGTACCCCAGGCTTTCTAACAGTTTAGGAAATTACCATCTCATAAAGGTGCTTCGTAACAAAGCATGGATGGCTCCATTTCCACTTCCCAGCATGAGGAGGGGAGAGCAGACAAGTTCCCCTGAAGGAAGCAGAGCAAGATTGCAGAAGAATCACAATGTAGACAAACAGCTTGTATTTATTCCCTGCCCATAAAAAGCTAAATCCTTGCATTTATTCTTGGAGTACAAGCAGTGCAGCAAAGAGGGGCTAATGTCTTTCCACTCATGTGGAGCTAATAGCCACAGGTGAAACTCATTTTTAAATCACCCAGCAACATGAGAAGCCACTTGATAATTAAGAGATCACCGTATCATTGCAGTTAGTGCAAATCCAAGCAACCTCTTCATTCAGAGGACATGGGGAATCAGGCCTTTACAGAAATATGGACAACTGTATTTGCACCAGTTTCAATTTCCCGAGTTGGGAAATTGTAATTTAATCCATTTTACATTTTTACCTGTGAATTAATCTCTGTAATTAAAATGCTCATTCTGATGCAAAATTCCTTTTATGTTGCAGCAATTTTAGTATCACTGACTCACCCGACCATCCCAGCTTATGGGGCCAGGGCCACAGGGCAGCTGGAAGAACCGGCTCAGCTGCTGCAGAGGAAGGGAGCAGCAGAAGGTGATGTGGAACAGAAACCCCTGTGGGCCTCTTTCACAGCAGGGCCCAGAACATAACCCCAAACCTCAGGTTCAGCAAGGCCAAGTGCCAGGTCCTGCACTTTGGTCAAGGGAGGTCAACAATCTCATGCAGCACTACAGGCTTAGATAACAGTGCCTGGAAAGGGGCCCACTGGAAAAGGATCTGGTGGTGCTAGGTAAGAGCTGACAATGAGCCAGCATGTGCCCAGGTAGCCAAGAAGGCCAAGGGCATCTTGTATCAAAAACAGTGTGGCCAGCAGGGCTAGGGCAGTGATTGTCCCTCTTTACTGGGTACTGCTGGAGCCTCGATTCCTGTATCCACTTCTGGACCCCTCACTACAAGAAATACATTGAAGTACTGGGGCATGCCCAGAGAAGGGCAGTGGAGCTGGTGAATGGTCTGGAGAGGAAATCCAGTGAGATGGAGCTGGGGGTAGTTTAGCATGGAGAAAAGGAGGCCAGGGGAGACTTCATTGCTCTCTGCAACTACCTGAAAGCAGCTTGTAGCATGGTGGGGTTTATCTCGTCTCTTAGGCAACGTGACAGCATAAGAGCCTCAAGTTATTCCAGGTTCTGGTTGGATATCAGGAAGAATTTCTTCACTGAAGGGGTGGTCAGGAGTGGGCTGCCCAGGGAGGTGGTGGAGTCACCATCCCCAGAAGTGTTTAAGAAATAAATGGGCATGGTACTAAGTGCTCTGGTCTAGTTGAAAGTCAAAGGTGGGACTCAATGATCTTAAAAGTCTTTTCCAACCTTAATGACTCTGTTTTTGTGTTGGTTAGGAAGGGTACCAAATCCTCTCTATGGCAGCTGCAAGTACAGCTGTGCTCCAGCTTCTGTAGACAGGTTTGTAAAGCAGCAGTTAATATGAGGAGAGAAAGGAAGCTGGGGGACGGAAGGATGAAGCAGCAGCCAACCCCACCAGCTGTGCTAGATGTGGCATGCCTCTCCTACATCCCTCTCTGCATTCCACATCCCTGCTCTTTTTGGCCATGCTGTGAATGACAGAGGGATCTCACTTAAGCAGACAGCAGTTTGTGGGAAAAGAACTGCCATAAAAATAACTTTGGAAAACAATACTCAGCTCTTCGGCTTCAGGAACCAGGACTTCCTAATGTGGTTGAAAACCATCTGAAAACCTCATTATTTCACTTACACAGCTCTGTGGTAACTGCTTGTTACCACAGCAGTTCCAGCAAAGACTAGGTCATCCTACCCTTCTGCCCTCCCATGAATGTCTTTCTCTCGTTTGCTTTGGTTGCGCCACTGTCTTTCCTCAGACAGGTTTGCAACACTTCCCTAGCATGACTGCATCTCCCACCAAGAGGAGGAACAATTGGGATGCAACCTTTTAGGATAAAGCATGATAAATCTCAGGTTCATGACTCCTGCATGTCTGGCATACATCACTTTAAGAAAACAGACTATGGTGACATCAAGTCCATCTGGAATGCGGATGACTTGAAATTAAAACATTCGACATCTGTCTGAAAGAATTCGTCCAGAAGCTACAGAAGGTCATGAAAGCAGAAAAGAATGGGAAATGGGAAGATTAATTTTGTTTACAGTGCCCAGCTCTGAGAATATAAAATATTTACAAATAACTCTTCCTTTCTTCCTGCCCAGCTTCTCTGTAGGAGTACTGTAAAAAAGGCCCTGAAAGGGCCACACAGGCAAAAAGGGCATCTTGTTTTCATCATGTCCAAACAAAATTTCTACCTATTGTCCCTTGATAATAACATTAAAACAATTTTTCAACTGAGTATTGGGGTTTATGTTTCAGAGGATTTTCTGTAAGAGGGCCCTGTTTTATGAAGAAAATGTAGATTGATTTTTCCTTTCAATTTTTTTTTTTTTTTTTTTTTTTTACCAAAGGGGGTAANTTTTTTTTTTTTTTTTACCAACAGGAGTAAACCACTGAAGCATCTGCCATGGATTAGTGCAGGGGAGACTCCCATTCCCAGCTTTCAAAGGGAAAGGAGGACTCTGTTTTCAGTACTGCCTGTGTTCGGCACCTTGCCAGCAGGGAGGGAGAGGACAAGAGCCAGCTGACACCAGCTCCCAGCTGGCATTTCCAAAATGAACAGCCTAATTTTCTGTCTGGCATTCCACTGGAAAGTCAATGTATTTTTCATTGAAATTTTTGTTCTAGCTGTGAGCATGGGGGCAGTACCTTTTCGTGCTCTTAGTGATTCAGGCACGTGTAATGGCCATAGTCATCCATATTCAGTTTTACATCCTCAGTTCCATTCCTTTCTTGATAGCTGTGTACTACATCCCATCAGGCTTACAAGACACCCACCCACTTTGCTGGGGTTTGATTTCCCCTCCCCCAGATTACCACAGTTAACTATTTTTGAGAGTACTGACATGCAGTAGGCAGCAGAGTTCAGGAACATGCTTGAATTTGCTTCTTTATTTTGAGAAAGACAAGCAAACAAACAGTTCTGTAATGAGACTTTAGAAGTCTTAGTGCTTCATTCAATTTTCTGTATCACTGTGCTCCTGTCCTGGAGGGGCAGACACAGCTGCATTTCTTTCCCTCACCTGTATTTTTCTCTCACATCTGCATTTCTCTCTCTGGTGAGACAAGTTACTTTTCAGTTGAAACTAAATGTCCATATGTTCTGTAAGTGACACTCCTAATTAAATCTTCCTCATTTATATTCCCTGCTTTTCCTTGGGTTTTAGGAAGCAGAGAAACACAAGATGGTCCCTAACAGTATTTTTTTTTTCTTGTTGTCAGAAACACTGCTGGTTTTCTTTGCCCAGAAAGTCAACCTTTTACAGAACCCACTAATTTTGCCTAGTGGAAGCTGTTTTGCTTACAGAAACCCAACCAATTACCAAAGCTAACCATAACCATGGATGCTTTTGTGGGCAGGGTATTCAGAGCAAAAAACCCCATGAAAATAATCTGAAGTAAAAACGGATGTAGTGATTAAGAGATATACAAAGAAATACTCCTTTACATATTTTCAGTAAGATATTTTTTCCCTGTATTACATAACCCAACATGCACCCTTTTTCTTGCAGTCTTTTTATGCCCTAAATGTATGTGGATTAACAGTAAAACTAAATATTCTATTTTGAAAACACAATTTCACAATGCAAACCAGACAGTTTCTGGTACCATTTCTCCTTTACTGACACGGCCTTTGCTTTAATCTACAATTTTACATCTGCAGAAGGAGGAAAGTGTGCTCCCTTTTGTGTTGGTCATGAAAACCAAATTATTTCCATATTAAACTGTTAGTGGGAATGTAATAAATGTAGATAGTTTTGCCTGAAACAATAGGAAAAAAATAAAAGAAGCTGTAGAAAGACATTTTTTTCATCGATGTCTCAGCTCTGAGTGCACTTCAGCCAGTTAAGAGTGCAGATAAAAGATGCTGTTGTGCCATCAGCACTCACTTTACTGTTTCCAAAGCAGCTGGACAAATTCACTGAGGAAAAGCCCAAGGAGAACATTAAAGGCAAAGGCACCAGCCGGTGCTACCAGCAGACACCTAGGCCCTAAGCTGCTTGCATCTGAAAAAGCATTGTTTTGTGCTTGCTGGGTTTTTATGCTGCTACCTTGGCTAAGAGCAGGTCAGCCAAAAATCTCTCAACAGCTCCTACCTTGGCCCTACCTTGGCCAACAACTTTAGCTTTTGTAGCCACCTGCACATTTTAAAGGATTTGCAACTACTGTGGGTACTGGCCAGCTCTGGGAAAACTTTCTACAGAAGCAGGGCCTTATCCCTTACCTTAACCTTGACTTCTCCTTTCAGAAGGACTGGGTTTTAATTTATGCACAGGGCACTGAACCATAACAGGACAGGGCCTCTTGTGCCTGCAAAAGCAATTGCCACAGTCCTACTATGGACTGAGTCTCTGGGATTGTGATGGAGTTGGGCTCCTCCGTCACAGAAGGAAGAAGTCTCAAGGCCAGCCTTCTGACACTTCAGACTGGTCTCTGATCACCCCCAACACATGTAACCCTAAAAAGACAAGCTGGTAGCATCAATCCCTAATTGACCGGGATGATGTTTCATGCTACATCCTCATTGGTGCCCAGAACATTGCAGGTTATGGCACATGCCCAGGGCTGGGGAGAAGCAAAACAGAGACAAGGACTGAGCCACTGCATGAAACACCTATCAAAGTCCCAAGCACTTCTCTGAATTATTTAGGTAAAATATTTTCAAAAAATACCAGTGTTCTGCTTTTAAAAGAAAGATGTAATTAATTTTTTACACTCCTGAGTCTCTTAAGTTTTTTACTTTTTGAGTGCAGGGATGCAGAAGGGGGAAAAAATATCAACTTACCCAGCACCTTGCATCTCCCATATCACCCATCTACCACAGCACCAGCAAGCTCTGGGTTAACAATTCAAAACCCAACTTTCTTTCAAATTCAGCCTCATCATCTTCTTTCTGGTCCAGCATGATAGAGACCCAAACCACCATTTTTCACTCTTGTGTTTTTCACATACCACTGCTGCACGTTAATAAACACATCTCCTGGGTGCTTCTCCTGGCCACTGCCAGGAGAAAAACCTGCAACTGCCTTTGAATAATGGCTCCCAATTGATGTTAGCAGGAATTAGAACCAGCTGGAAATGACTTTTCAAAAGTCAAGCATCTCATTTAAAACAAAACCAAAACAAACAAAACCCACCCAACAAAACAAAACAAAGCAAGCTTCCCCTGCAAAAAATAAAATCCCAAAGCTAAGGAGACTTGCATTTTGTTTGGCCTTCAGCACAGAGCATTTGCCCTGCATGAGGTTTTTCATGGGCTTCTCCCTTCAGATGATCCCATTGAAGAGGCAGCTGATGAAGGTGACCCCATTCTTCCAAAGGACAGATACAATAGAGCATGGATCTGATAGACCTCAATATGGATGGCTTAATTAACACCAGATGTCCC
Source organism: Regulus satrapa (assembly GCA_013396955.1). NCBI lineage: Eukaryota > Metazoa > Chordata > Aves > Passeriformes > Regulidae > Regulus > Regulus satrapa. The sequence continues at coordinate 17,408 of VWZN01012743.1, read as the reverse complement.
TTTTATGGGAGAAATAGTTGCTAAAAAAAAAAAAAAAAACTCTGATGAGATGCTGGTGGTATTTCCTAGCAGACAACACTTACCTCTGTGCTGTGTGTGTATCTCCAGCAGGCAGCTGGGATCAATCCACAAAAGGCCAGAGCAAAACAGAAAAATCCCTAATGATAAAGAGGAAAAATACCAACAGTTACAGCCTGGGGAGAAAAATACCCATTTGCAAACACAATCAGTACATATTTAATATGCTTGTTTGAGCAAGTTTCATTAAAGTTTAAACATCACCTTCTTTTAATATCCCTCATAATGTCAGTTACTTAAAAGAAATTAGATGGACAATTATGTGGTTCTCCATCAGGAGCCCTCTAATTACAATGTGGCAAATTGAAGATTTTGACCAAAAAAAACCAGGCAGCTTCCTGCAGAGTAGTTAATCTATTCTGCCCACATTCCTCTTGGAAAAAGAAAATGAGGTGTAGAACATTATATTTACAGTATGCTTCCCTTCTGCTGCAGACTGTGCTCCAGAATAGCATCTCCCTACTCATGGGATTCAATCTCCTGCATTTAAAACTTGGCTATTAGTTTCAAAGAGGGGAAAACCCTCATGAATAGTCCATAAAGAAGCAAATAACTGGGCTAGAGACAGATCTCAACCTGCTCTGGCAGAGGAACTGGACTTACTCTGTGAGCAAGGTGGCAGCTGCACGGCCAAACTGCCTTCCTTAGATCAGCACCATCCTAGTTAGACAACAGGATGACAGAAATATAATCAAGGCCAGAAACTGACCCTGAAGTGTCTAAACAATAACAGAAACTATGCAGGACATGACTTGACTTTTGTCTTCTTCCCTAGGCTTGCAGAGCTGGAAGTTACATGCTTTGTGTTTTTATTTGAAAAAATCTGGACCAAAAACCCCACACACCCTGATATAAAAAGCACTCGCCTGCTGTGATAGCTGGACCAAATGATCTTGTTCACATTAAAAAAAAAAGGAAAAAAAAAAAAAAGGAAAGGAAAAATGCCTGTAAAGCGTTTGAAGGCTAAATGGGCTCATCCAGTAGAAATCCACAGCTTAGTCTTGGAATGACAAAAGATGACGAATAAGCATTTGCTGAAAATTAATGCCCTTACAAGTTTTTCCATGAAACTGTGCCTCTTTCAACACAACATTATGTGAGAAACTTACCCAGCTGACTGTACCTTATTTTGATTTCTAATTTTATTCCATTTTCATTGTATGATATAGTTGAAATAACTTGAAAAAGTTTAAATCTTTCATTAAATTTTACCTAATTAAAGCTTGAGAGAGGAAGCTTCTACCAGTTCTGCTTCAGAAAAAAATTGCCTAAAAGATATAGTTAAAAAACAAAGAGCTCCAAACTCATGCATAAGCAGCGAGAAAGGAAAATGTGTTACTTCAAATCCTGGAAATGAAAGTGAATGTGCCAATAAAATCCCTTTGCTGGCTCTTGTCCATCTGCTCTGTTTCTCTGCCTTGCCTGGGAACTTTGCTCCTGGAACAAGACTGCCACTGGTATTCACCACTTTTTAGGGGGCTGCCTTGTTTCAGGCTCTGCATCAGACACTAGGGAAAACCCTGGTACAGCTCTTACTAAAAATCTTAAATTATGTATGTCCAGTCTCTCCTTTCATTTATTTTTTGGCAGCTGCCTGGCCATATAGCTGATGAGATCACTCATCAGCTTGCTTGCTAGGAGCTAAAATTAAATTACCCAAGACCCTAAGGAAGATGAGAGGAAAAGTCTGATCAAACACTGACATGACAAGGTGTTTACAAGTCATGAAGATGTGGAAGATCTCACAGGGCAAGATATCTCAGACCAAAGCCCAGCTGGAGTGGGGAGTTCAACCCTACAGGTACAGCACAAACTGGAGGGAGGAGGTGAGGTTATACAGGCATGTCAGGTTGCTCCTCAATTGGACCAGAGCCTGCATTTTGCACTGCCTCCAACAATTTCCCCACCAAACAAACAGCATTTTCCCCAAAATCAAGTTCAAAGACTAGAAAATTTTAAAAAAAGAAAGTCGGTCAGATGGAAAAAACAGCACTGATAGCAGTGTGATCACTCTTTTGAATTTCATTCCATTAAAGTTATAATTCAGGTGACCCACCATGAACCCAGAGAGCATGAGCAACAACAGTGACAAGCCAGATTTCTTGCCCTCTGCTCTCCCTTCCCCCACCAGCTCCAGCACTCACAACATCTCTCTGGGGCCAGGAACCCCAGCAGATAAAAATCTTTCTTCTCATCTTCCCTTCTTCAGCTCCACCCCGCATCTCAGTCCTTCAGCACCAGCTCTCCCTTTATTTCTGTCTGGTTTCTCTGGGAATACCAAGCCGCAGCCCCTTGGGAAGCTCCCCCTCCATCCGGCTGGTGCACAGCAATTACAGTGCTCCGAGAACATCTTATAAATGAATTATAGCCTGCTTTTTCCCTTCCCAGCCAAAAGGCTTTTGGAAGAGCAACTTTCTAATTACATTAAAAGACATTTGGAGGAAAAAAGAAAAAGGCTATGTGCAGTTTGCATACAAAATGTGGAGGGGTTGAGGTTGGTTCAACATCTCCCAGACCCTTGGAGATCCTCAGAGGCAGCCACAGGCTCCTGCCTGCTCCCTTTGCAAGAGACAGCCCCATCAGCCCCGTGGAGGGCTGTCACCAGGAAGACATCAATTACTCTTTTATGAGTGACCTTGCTTCCATCCTTGCTGCAAGGAGCAATTTCTCTTTGACAGGCTTGACAAAATCCGCAGGAACAGCACCGTGTCTGTTGGCTGGTGTTTCCTTTAATTCACCTTTGCTGAAGGGAGCCTGCTTTGGATAAGGGACAGATCCTTTAGCTCATACCATGCTCTGTAGCCGTGTTCTGCCAAACTCCGACACTTCCAGGGAAGGAGCTGACCTCTGCCCTGCTCTGCTCCAGCTGCCTTTTGGTGCTGCTGTGGTCATTGCAAAGGCCAGCTCCCTGCCAGACTGCAGAGCCCAGGGGCAGGGAAAGGGGGGGCAAACTTCAGATGGCATCCATCAGGTTGCGTCCCTCCCTGCCTGACCCAGTTCATCTAAAAGCACGCAGTGTTTTTTGCCCTTCCACAGAGCAAACACGAGCCAGTGACATCAGCCCGAAAGAGGAATCTGTCCCCAGCACCAGCTCTGCCACTGGCTCACAGATGCCTCACTCAGAAGTGTTGCGCCATGAGGGAGAGCACAGGAGGCAGATTAAATTAGAAAGGAAGATGCTGCAGTGTGCTACGGTGAAATTAAGGACCCTCTACACACTGGCCTACACCTGGGTATAATAAAGCAAACAGCCTGTGCTGTGTGCTGGCCCTACTAACTCATCAATCTTAATGAAAAACGGGGTTATATTGGGCATTCACTGAGGCTTTTGCCAGTAAAGTTTTTGGAACTTCTGCTCCATCATGAATAAAAATTTTCCTCTATACTAGTCAGGTTTTAGACTGTAAAGTTCAGATGTGAGAATTTCAGCTGGAATATTATGGTTGGCACGTTGCTCCCTGTTTTTTTCTTTTCTTTCCCTTTCTCTCTCTGACCCGGTAACAACACATGATGCTTTAAACCTCACCGGTACCAGAGTCTTTCCATTATGCAAACAGCACTAGGAAAACTGCTGCTTTCCTTCCTTTTTCTCCCCTTCAATAGCAACACAGCCTCCAGGGGCTTGTGAGAGCTGCAGGATATTTACATCCATGATTGACTTCATGATGGGCCATGGATCACCAGAAAGCAGAATTTGCCTGAGCTGGATGACAGTCAATAAGCCTGTCGCTATTCTTCCCGTTTAAGAGGAGCTTTAGGTGTAATATTCCTGGATTTTAAAACATAATTTTTTATCCTTAAGTTCTCAATTACTTTATTGGAACAAACTTCCACACAAGCAGCACTGGATGCACAGTAGCATCTGTCTGGTCTCACGATGCTGCTAATGCAGCTAGAAGACAATCTCCTGAGACCTGTGTGCTTAAACCAGTTTGACCTGTCCTGGTTTCTAACCACTGTGCGCCCATTACTGTTATTAGAACAGCACCAGTAAGGCCTGCAAAGACCAGAAACTCCTCCTCTGTAGGCACACAAACCTCCAGACAGCCACGCAGCATCCAAACAGACAAAAAAGTGCTCCTGTAAGCCCAGTCTGTATCTTTGTCAGCTTTTCCCCAGGGTGGCTGGTTTACCAAGTGGCATTGTGGTAGAGCAGCTACATTGATGCAGACATCCCATACACATGGCTCGGTTTCCTGGACAGCCACAGATATCAGGTAAATAGTCTGGCATCTTCCCTCTTTGATTAAAGAGCAAATTAAATGGTTTTCTAAATAAGACACACTCTATGCAGGGAGGAAAAGTCCTTTAAAATCAATAATGGGGGAAGATGAAAGATTCTATTGCAGAAGGAGGAAAAAAAGCTCCAAGCAGCAGAGGTGATCGCTCCTGCGAGCTACAGCACAGCAGGGATCAACGGGATTGGACAACACACTGACCAGTTTTGGAGCCCCACAGGGCCAAACCCCACTCCTGCCTGCGATTACACCTTGCTGCAGCCATCGGGGCTGAGAGGGCTCTCCCTCTAGCTTCTTGCTGACAGATCTGTATGTCTTGGGAGCGGGTACTAGGGGAAAAACAAGCAGCGAGCTGGCCCTTGGTGGAAAATACGACTGGGAGGGGCGGGGGCGATTTACAGGAATAGGC
>VWZN01012741.1:80398-94803 GCA_013396955.1 Regulus satrapa | reverse complement strand
GAGGGGGGGAATGGCGGGGGGGAAGCCGTGAGGGGACAGCGAGGGCTGGCCGGAGAAAGGGCGCCGTGCGGACCAGACAGCACTCTCCGGGGAAAAACACCCTTCTGATCGGCCCTAGAGATGAGCACAACACAGCACATGGCAAATGCAGGATGAGGCCAAGAAGGGGGGCGTGGGCTATGGAGAGGAATGCAGAACCACCCAAGACCCCCGTAGCCCTCCGACCCATTTCCATAAATGGACTGAAAGAACAGATAGCCCATAATAACTGCGTAGAAAGTGAGAAGTATTTCAGTGCAGGGAAATCAGTCCTTATCCCCCAGGCCCAGGCAGTGCCCACAGGTGGTCCCGGGTGCTGGATGGATGCAGCTGGATCGATTCTGACACCAGCATGGACATCCTTTCCACTGGATCAATGCTGGAAACAGGAGTGATGATCTTTTTCTCTCTTTCTCCTTTAATTCACCTCTTCCTCTCTGTCTTCCCTTTCACACTGCCTCTTTATCTAAAACCCCATGGCTATGTGCTTATATAGCAGGTCAAGGGACTACAATACCAATTTCCATGCTGAGTGTGTAATTTACTAATAAAACTTTCTGACTATTTGCAGACCCTCAGAGTTTTGTTGCTCCTTTCAACCATGAGCATTTATGAATCTTCCTTCCCACAAGGAATGGAAGGCCACACCCTTTAATGGATTTAATGATCCCTTAGCTCAGAATCAGAGAAGCATTTTGGTCAAAAAGACCTCCAAGATCGTCAAGTCCAAACTATTTCAACCAGACTATGGCACGTCCAGTCTTTCCTTAAACACTTCAAGGGACAGTGACTCCACCACCTCCCTGGGCAGCCCATTTCAATATACGGTCACCCTGTGAAAAAAAATGTTTTCCTAATGTCCACTCGAACCCTCTCCATGCAGATTTAGACCATTTTCTCTCGCTGCGTCATTTGTTGCGTGGGAAAAGAAGCTGACCCCCCCTCGCTCCTTCCAGGCAGCTTGTCCTCTAAGAAGCCCAACGAGGTCTCCCGCAACTGGGTCTTAGTCTGACACACGTGCTCTCGTTTTGTGCACTAGGTTAAGCCAGCATTAGTGCGTTCAGGTCTAAGTACAGCACGGATGGCAGGAGTCATCCATGGCTTTGTGAGAGGGAATCTCATTAATGCGTATAAATATCTCAAAAGTAGGTGATGAAGGATAGTGCCAGACTCTTCTCAGCAGTGCCCGGTGGCCAGACACGGAGCAATGGGCATAAACTGGAACACAAGCTCAGCACATCAGCATAGCTGTACTCTGGTTTGGTTTAGTCGTCTTAAAGTTGTGGAAATCATAAAATCAGAATAGTCAGGGTTGAAATAAGTCTTTAAAGGTCATCTAAACCAACTGCCCTACAATCTGCAGGGACATATTCAATTTCCGTCAGGTGTTTAGGGCTCTGTACAAGCTGGTCATGAATGTACCCAGAGATGTCCCTATAGCCTCTCTGGGTAACCTTTTCCAGGGTTTTACCAGTCTTGTAATACTCTCAGTCCTTCAGCTGGGTCAACAGCACTACTCATCTTGCTGTCATCTGAAAATTTGCTGAGGGTGCACCGCAATCCCACAATATCCATGTTATTGATAGAGATACTGAACAATACTAATGAGAAATTAAATATTAGTATTAAATAGAATTTCGGGTGTGGGGTCTGTGCCTTCTACACAGTGTCCCCAGACCATTCCCCGGTGTTTGGCTGTGCTCCCACAGCACAGAACCTATTTTTGCATGGGACAGCAGAAGTTTGGACTGCTTTCTTTACTTTGAAGAAAATTTTTGAATTTTTCACAAAGAAAACAATTTAGAGGTTTGCTTTTGCAGTGAGAACAAACTGGCAACAGTCCAAGTGCCCTGAGCAGCAATTACAGTAGGACACAAAGCTTCTGTGCTACTGATCCCTTAATTTAATTCCAATGTGACTTAATATAGAGCCAGGCATGCAGTTTCTGTGCTTGGTCTTGGAAGGATGATCAGCCTCCAGGAGAGAAAACAGAATGAAGGTTGTCAATATGAGAAACCAATAAACCACAGTTCCTCAGGGAAAAAAAAAAAGAAAAAAAAAAAAAAAAAAAAGGGNAAAAAAAAAAAAAAAAAAAAGGAGAAAGAGTGTTGTTCCAAAGAAACTACAATCTTTTCCAAACTGGAAAATGATTTTACTGTTGGAATAGCCAGATCTGCTGCTTTTTCTAAAACAATATTCATTGACTAAGTATATGTGTGAGAGGAAGAATTGTGCAGGGTAAGGAAACTGTACTAATATTAAAATCTACATTTCTCTTGGATGAAAACAATGCTTGTAGCTACTGCTTTGTTAACCAGCTAGCAAAGGAGCAGGCTGCAAAGCTGCTGTCTCAGGTTTGATTTACACCACATCTTTGAGATGTGCGTAGTGGATAGCTGCCCTCTCATTCAAATAGTGGAATAGGGCAGCTGTGCTCCATGGCAGCCTGGGGCTTCCAGCAGTAGAGCTTGAAAGATAATTGAATTGGTCTGTGTACTGGGCTTTTGTGGCTGCACGAGTGGCTTCTGTGGGAAGACATCAAGAGCTGCCCTTCTGTCAAGCACAACCAACACCAGTTAGTTCCCAGCCAGACATGCCATAGCTAAAGCTGAGCCCATCTGTGATTTTGGTAGCAGGAGAGAGTGAGAGAGAGGTGATTTTCCCAGTATCCCACTCTATTTTAAATTGGCAATAAATTAATCTCAAAGTAGGGGTCAGGTTTGAATGTCAATTTGACGTTGGCTTAGATGGGACACAGAGAAGTGCTTATGTGATTTGGGGTCTTCACCCCATGCTTATGTTTTGCTTCCCATAGCAATTCAGGATGAGAACACAGATGGCTGAGTAGGAGGCTCACCCACAGCCAAGAAGAACAGCGAACCCGCCAGCTTTTTCCTGGGTCTCTCTGGCCTGACATCTGTAGCATCCTTTGTCAAATCCCAGTGGTGGACATCCAAATAGCTCTTTCCCCTCAGCTGCTCATCTGTTGAGTGCTTTCAGAAGAAAATCTTTGGTTTGCCTCACAGTTTTGTTAGGTACACGAATAAACTGTCAAGCAAAAGTGACCCCGAAAGGATCAGCAGCAAAAGGGAGCCTGGAGTTTTAGCATCTCTTGGTAGTCTGGACTTGAATCTGTGACATTTTCTTGCTGTACATATCTGCAACTCCCTGATTTACCCAAACAGGGAGCTGGAAGATACCACAGGCTCTGGGATCTCTCCCTCACACTGACCATTGGCACCCAGTGTGTCTGCACATTGGCTGCTGCTGCTTGCTCACCAATGCCCCTCAAGAGTGATCTGGGCAAGGAAGAAGAGCCTTCAAATTGCATTCATGGAGCAATTTTCATTTCTGAGTTGAAAAGAAACAAGTCTGGAAGTTAATTGTGTCTTTGCAGAGTTGTTTCTCCTCACAGCTGGGTCTAAGGTGGGTGGTTGGATCATCATTTTCTGCTCATGCAGTAACACCTCTACTTCAGTCTTTTGCATACAATGTGTAGAACACCTGGAATATTAGACATACCTCCAAACCGTAAGAGAGACACCAAGTTGCAAAGCCAATAACGTGTACAATGCATTAATTCTATTCTAATGGTTTTGACAGTAGAATACCAAATTCTGTAAAATGCTGCATGTATGATTAATAGATACAAAGCCATGAATCAACAAAGTTCAGAATCTGTTCCTCAGCTGAGTTGAAGAAACCTATGTGGGAAATGGGAATCAGAACTAAAAAAATGAAAAGCTTCTTCTTGTTGTATGTTGTTAAGGAAGTAAACCTACCTGATACAAAGTTATCCTGGGGGGGTTTGTAATGAGAAAAGTGCATTAAAGAACTCAAATAACTTGTCTGTGATCAAGATTTGGATGTAATTAATTTTAATTCATGTACACAACTACAGAGATGTGCAATGGCATATGTGTACAGGTAGCGTGCATCTCCTGCACTCTTCCTGGGGCCTCATATGATCTGAGAAATGCTCATTTGGCCTCGATCTTCACAAACAGCACCTGGGCTGAGCCCCTCCAGTGTTTATCAAAAGCAGTCTGTTCCCAGGAACTAGTACTGTCTAATAAGCACCTGTTTTTTAATGAAAGGCCTTAGAAACTTATTTTTCTTGCTTGGAAAACAACCCAAGCAGAATAACAATTTTGTTATCAAACTTTCAAAGAACATACTGGCCCAAATTGCAGTCAGAATGAAAAAATACTATGACTGAAGTTCACTCTCTTGTGACTCTCTAAAAAGTGGTCTAAAGTGAGACCCTTTGATCTCTCCTCACAGCAGAAACTGTGACCAGCACCTCCCTCTACATGGGGCCTCTCAGAGCCAGAGAACTCAAGTTTGCTCTGCTTGGAGGATCACTGGATGACAATGACGGAGCCTGGACTGATCACCCCCACTTCTCCAGGCTCAACGCTTCCCTCATTGGGAAGACCTAAAGGCATCAGATGTGTCCNAACAAACTCCTTATACTCATCACAGTCCTTCACTGAGTTTGAGGGAAATTTGTCACAGGTACTTTGTGAGTATTTTGTACAGACTCTTTAGGTCTGTGTGCATGAGGGCGTGAGTACAGCAAATGTACGAGGAATGCTGCTCTCCTAGATCCTTAAGTACTTCAGATTTGTAAGTTAGGCCCATGAGTTATAGTAAATTCTATATGAATCTTTAGATAAATTGTTTAACGTAACCTAAGTGCTGTTAAGTGCTGTTAATGCTACAGGCCTAAACTGTTGGTCAAACCTGGGGCTTTTGCCAAGGAGTGTTCTCTGAAACTTGTGACACAATGGGAGTGTCTTCCTTATTCCTGTTTGTCCTTGCCCTTTTCCTGTCCTTAACCCCAGCCTCCACAGAGAGAAATTCTGGATTGATTTTGGATTTTGCTTGACTGGATTTAGGTTTTAGTTCACTCTTTCTTTATGTGCTTTAACTAGAGCAGTAGTTGTAAGTAGTAGAGGCAACCTTATAAAGGAACTACATCACATTTTCTGTTTTATATTAAACCTGCTTTTGCCTGTGCCTTTACTGTGATTCTTTAAGTGACCTCTCAACATTCATTTGTCACAGAGCACTAGGAAAAATTGACACATGCAGGCATGAATCAATACATTGGCACAGCATTTAGGTTTCTGTTGCTGCCAACACCGGCTTAAGTTGTGCATTGGCTGAGCAGCAGCACCATCTTGTGACACAGGTATGAAACTCTCTGTAGGTTTGCACACCTGGGCGTTAACCCTGCACTTTCCAAGTGTGGGACTGGGCTTCTGGCCTTTGCACTGGCCACTGATCCTGACCCAAATATTGGCAGCCACTTCAGCCTCACCCTTTTTCATTGCTACTTACTTGAAACACGGACAACTCATCCAGCTCCCAGAGCACACATCCAGGGAGCTGCTGGGATCTGGGCTTAAGGTCTGGTCATTTTATTTGTTTTGGAAGTTCTACTTTTGTCATTATAGGTGTCCTGCTGGTATATTAAGTCTTACACAGTGTACTAACTCTTCTCATCATTAAAATCACACCAGGAATGACAGACTAATCCGTCTTCCTTGCTGAGGCTGAAGAGAAATGCAGAAGAAAAGCAAGCTGTATGTGTCATCAATGAGGCAATGCCATGGGGTTTTTGAGGTTCAGGGACTTATGTCAGTTTAGATGCTAAACTATAGGTAGAAAGACTGCCAGGCAATCTGCTTAACAGACTCCCCATCTATTAAAAAGAGAGTGCACACATTCTCCTGCACATCAGTTCGTCTTAGAATATGCCATCAACTCTCCATGAATAGTAAATAATAGTGATAATAGCAAGGCATGCAAGAAAATCATGTGACAGAAAGGAGGCTGTGGCTGATGGCAGAGCAAAGGACAGATATCTGTGGGCTGAATGTCACCTGTGACAAGGTAATGAATCTGTCTTATTTCAATCTGAAATGCCTGATGTCATTTGCAGTTTCTTGGGATTTCTATTCCTTTCAAAAAGGAAGCCAGCCCTCATGCTTTATAGACTTTTTGGCCTGACACCAGCATCTAAGCAGATGAAAATAATGATGATTGCTGCCACACTCCCTGAAACCATGAATTTTTCAATAGGTCATGTTTTCTGTCACTGCTTTAAGGGGGGCTGTGAGGTTTGGAGCAAATGCTCAAGCATGGACATGGAGTGCTAAACATAGGCATGTAGTGTTAAACCCTGACCTGTGGGCTGTGCCAGGCTGCCTGTTGGGCCCATCAGACAGAAAGACATAGGTCCTATTGTAGGTCTTGTGTCACATCTGCTGGCCTACTCTGGGTGGCTTGTCTAAGCAAAGGTGTCTGAAGTGTGCCCTACCACCCTATCTGGGTGCTTGCTATTCCTGCACTTTGGAATTGCTGAGGTTTCCTAGCTCTGACACAGTTTGCAGATTTTCATCATTATTTGTCCTTGTGTGGGATGAACAGAGGAGTGCTTCCTCAACTCAGTACGGTCCTAGGGAAGGGAGCACACTCAGAATCTCACAAACGTGCTCAGGGATGATAGGTGGTACACTTCCAACAGCTGTGACAGTTACTTCATGTTATTATTTCAACTCGGTGGCATGTTTTTTGGCAGTGTTGAGGACAGACAAAGATCCTTTTCCAAGGAGCTCACAATCTGAAAACAAATAACAGATGCATGAAAAGCATGCCAATAGAGTGACAAGATGAATGAATGAAGTACCTTAGTAAATACTCTTTTCTATGTTATTTATTCAAGTAAATTACTCAGATTTTTCTGTAGAGTCTTTTATTTTCCATACATGTTCAGTGTTTTATAGCTGTTTACTAGCTATCCTCCTTGCAGTACTACACTGAGGCTGATCACCTCCAAGTTAGGAACTTGAAAACTGGCAGAGAGGTTAAATCTTCTCCAAGTTTCACAGCGAGACAATGAAAGATTTCCAGCAAGGTTAAAAGACAGGCTCCAATTATGCACTGCTTTCTTGCAGTAATTGTTTTTATTTATCATGTGCTTTTACTTTCTTACAAAGTGTATAATCCAAGCAATTTAACAACATTTGTGTTTCCTTTACAGATCAGAGTTATCAAATCAGACTCTGATGTTGCCCAGCCACAGATGCAGATGCCCAGAAGCACTCCATGCCCTTTGAGCTTTGATGACCATTACCTCAAATTTTGTCTGCTTCTTCTCCTCAGCATCCCATGCCAGACAGCTGCTCCTGAGTAGGATTCTGGGTACTCCTTAAAATAAGCCCTTTTCAGAGTGTTATCTTGGCCTGGGGTAATTTTATAAATTTTTGGTAGTTGAAATCTGTATGCTGGTGCAAAATCCACACTGTTCCTAGACAAGAGACCACTTGTACCTGCCACACGCCACCACTTTCCCCACTCTTCCACTCTCCACCCCACTCCCTGTAGCCATTCCTTACCCTTCCCATGGACAGGAAAATCCCTGGTCCCACCTGCCATTGTGCCTTCTCACAGCACAGCCAACACCTGAGCTTAAAAAAAAAAAAGCCCAAGCAATTTAAAGCTGCCATACCATGTTAACGGAATTGTATTCTTTGGTTCATGCAGAAGAGCTGCTGATAGCTCACAGCTGTTTAACACAAAATTCCCAGTTCTCCCTCTGGAATTTCTTACACAGCCCTATTCCACCTGTGCGACCCTTCTGCTCTGATCTCTTTATTAATGCAGCCTTATCCTGTTTACAGGAACCCTGGAAGTAGGATGCATAGAAGAAGGGCATCAAAATGTGAGAGTGTGTCCAGAGGAGGGCCACTATGAAGGTGAAAAATCTCAAAGGCCAGATTTATAAGGAAGAACTGGGGTAAATTTGCTTGTTCAGCCCGGGGAAGAGTAGGTGAGGGGTGACCCCATTGCTTTCTCATGGGGGCCAGCAGCTGGGCAGGTTCAGACTTTTATTAGGAAAATATTCTTCACTGAGTGTGGTGGGGCACTGTAAGGACTTAAAGAGCTCAGTTGCCTGTCTCAAACACTGCTACTACAGAAGGGTTTTGCTGTGAGATAAGCACAGGTGGGAGCAACAGGATGGCTCCAAGCCGTGGCATAATTGAGATCTGGCTAGCACATCCTGGGTAATGGACGCAGACAAAAATTCCCACTGTGGAAAACTGTGTGAAGAAGCAACTGGTCATAGGGTCAAAGATCGCCTCAAGATAAGGATAAATTGCACGCACAACCAGTGAAGCCCTCAACTGCCAGATATGCCTACATGGATTCCTGAAACCTGGACTGTAAATTGGGCCTCTCTGGGGGGAGCTTCACATAAGATAAAGGTATTACTGTTGTCTCAGTGTTACTTCAGGTCTAGGGAGAAGTAAACAAACCTGGAGAGAAGAACATGTCATTAATAATGGATATAAAAGATACAGCCACAAGGAAAGCCAACTCAGCCACTCTGCTGAAATCAGCTCTGAAAGGGTAAAAATTTAATTCTGGCAGGGGGAGATTGTGACTTCAAGTCAGAGCCCACCAGGACATTCACAGTAGATCTTGTGGTGTTCATCTCTGCTGATGGGCCATAACTGACCCAACTGATACTACACTGATGTAAGAGGCAGCTGTAAAGTCTCAGAAATTGTCATAAACCATCAAAGATTCCCAAAGCATCCCTTGATCCACAGCATTACATCATCCATTGTAAAACTCACCACGCCAGGTGAGGGTACTTGGGCACTCTCACCGAGCCTGAGCCGATATTAACCAACCAGATTTTGTGTTTCAGGGGTTTCCCCCACCCCGAACGCATCAAGACTGTGACTGTCACTTTGACTAGAATGTGACCAACAGGTTGACCAATGGACATAAAAATTGCAAGAATCCAATCTTTCCATAGAATTCACAGGTAGTAACCATGTACATGTCTACTTTTATCCTTTCTTTCTCTTTCTTTCCTTTACCTTATGTATTTTCTCAAGTGTTATTTTTATACTTTTAGATTGCAGCATTTCTAACCAAAATGGTTACATTTTGAAATTTGCCAAGGACTTTCTTTTACTGTAAAGTTCTAAAGTTTACTAGTAAAAGTTTGTTACTGAACATCCAGAGAATTTTGTTGTTTCTCCTGCGCACTACTCAGAGTACACAAAACAGTACTCCCCTAAACCCACCAAGCAGACTGGGGCATAACACTAAGGAGCACTTATTAATTAATTAGTTAATTAATTTTGTTGTTTGCTAAATGTATAAGTAGTGAAAATTTTGAACAGCCTCAGGACTCCCACCACTGAGAAACCCAGGGTGATTAAGGACTAAGAAGATGCCACTGGATCCTTGAGTGGTGACTATCTTCTGCTTTATCTCTCTGCCTCGCTCCTCTCTTCTGCATTTCTTTCTCTCTCTCCAGCTCATGTTTCATTGTTCAGTTAAATCTGTTTTGTGGACTTTGGCACATGGTCACTTTTGCACCTTAACTGAGGCAGAGACATCTGTCAGTAATCAGGTCATGTCAGGCACTGGAACAGGCTCCCCAGAAAAGTGGTGATGGCATTAACCTGGCAGAGTTCAGGGAGTGTCTTATGACTATGGATGACTATGTCCTAGTCATACGGTTAATTTTAGGTGGTTTTGAAAGGAGCGGGGAGCTGGACTCAAGTGACCCTTATGGGTCTCTTCCACCTTGAGGTATTTTATGGCTCCCACCACAGCACGTTTTCCCAATGGGCAGAAACACTGAGGGTACAACCTGGTTAGTTTATACCAAGTCTGGTTTCTACATATTCACAGCAAGAAGAGGAGGAATCTGGATGACTTGCATGGCAGAGATAAGCATACTGCTATTTTCTCCACCTTGCAGTGCTTTTGTGGCGAGAAAATTTATCAAGCTGTAAAATATTTCAGGTTTATTTACAGTGAGGTCTGTACCGAATAGTATAGACATTTCAATTCAATCAACAGGAGTGCTAAAACTGTACTTGAGGAAAATGCCTTTTGCTTAGCTTTAATAGCATTTCTGTTTGGGAAAAATCAATGCCAAACAAAGAAACTGTCAGTGCCAGGCTTATCTAAATTTTTTTGATCATGCTATATTTGAAAAGCACTTTCAAGTTTTAGAAGGAGAGTGAAGGTTAAGTATCAGCAACAATGGGCAAATGCAGTTGGTAACGTCATAGATAGTTAACAATATTATATAGATGTCATGCTCTTCCAAAGTCATTACTGCAGTTTTGTCTTCAAAACACCATGGAGAAATTGTGATAGGTTTGACACAAAATGTCACTGAAACTGAAAAAGAAAAATTACCATTCTGAATGTGACAATGGAAGCATTTGCCAACTAGTATTGTTTGTCCGAATCAATAGAAGAGAGTAAATGATTCATTTTTGCTGGCTTTATTTCTTACTGAATTAGTCACAGCCAAGGTTGCAGCAAGGGAAGAAAAAAAAACAAAAACTGAAAAACCAACACACTGAAATAGAAAAAAATGAGCACAGAGCAGCCTCAGAGAATGGTAAGGGGACCACTGGAAATTTCAAAACATTCTTTTGCTGTAGTAGTTACCTTGCCAGAATGGCAGATAGGTACTTGTTTTTTGTGGATTTGATGAGGACACAGAAGACAAAGTGAAACTAGATGCTTAATGTATCTAGTGCCTTTCTCATTGCCTCTTGTCATAACATGAAGGAGATGCTGTAGGAATCATTGATTCATAATTGATTTCAGATCCATTTTTAGCACCTTGCACATTTCCATAATTCACAGCAAACCAGTCCTGAATAATGAGAGTTGAAAGCAGGTCTCTATGGAGTGATGAGTCTATTTCATCCCTCCCTAAGAACGGCTTCCCATGGAGAGGGGTGGAGGAATTCGGTGGAACTCCCTCCACACTATTGCCCATCCTTCTCTTTGGGCTCTGTGTCATTCTGTGGGTCCCTGAAGTGGTTTCTGCTCATACAGGCACACCATGGGAGGAGGTCACACCTGATCCTTTGCAATGGGAATACCGACAGAAGCAGAGTATTGATGGGCAGCAGTGGATGTCCTGCAGATCTCTCTGCTGTCTAAGCCTTTCTAGACCTTTCTGCAGCGCCTCAGTGCTCCCCACACCAACTTACTCTTTCAAGCAAGTGATTAACTTCTGACCACTTTCCCACCCTCCTTGCCCTGTCCACCTGGCCTCCAGACTGGCAGCATTCCTGGTCACCAACCATTTGGTGGCTGCAGCTCAGTGGCAACAGCTCATTCCATACTTCCACCTCTGGCATCATGTAGAGCCCACCTGAAACCTAAGCTTCATGTTATGCCTCTGATCCTTGGAAAGCATTTCAGCACCATTACCTTTGCTTTTCCTCCCATTAATAATCTGTTTTTTTCTAATCAGTTTAGGATGAAGCATTATTTGCTTTATGTATGAAATAGGTTTAAAACTCTATTATCATAGTAAGAAACTCAAATCTAGTGATTAAGGCAAATAAATTCCTTCAGTAGTTGTTTTTAATCTCCCCCAGTCAAACAGCTATCATGAGAAGGTATTTGCTATTTAATGTGGATTTACTTCAGAAAGAAACCCCATTCTTCACTAATACTCTTACCTGCCAACTCCTCAGCCTTCTCACATCATTTGCAGTGCTCTAAGTGCACCTCACTGTCACTACCTGCATCTGCTTAGCCACCTGAACTCTTGCAGAAGTTCCTCCTCCAAAGACAGTATAGAACAAACTTGTTTCCTGCTTCCTGCATTCTGCTTCTGTACATATGTACACAAGTTCATGTGGGGCTGTAGTCTTTTTGAGGCCAGAGGATTTCCCTGTTGATGAATATGAAGCTATACAAGGGTGTAACTCTTTGCAGACTGAGGGAACTAAAATCAGACCTGCAAAAGGTTCGGGTGGTGATTATTTGACTGAAGAACCTTACATTGCTATATACGCAATCCAGTAGTTTTCATCTCCCCAGCCATTTAATTTTTTTACTGTGATGTTTACCACCTCCTTTATTCTTTTGTATGTTGCTTTTATGCTTCCTTGTAATGTTCTTTTACTGTTTTCCTCTTTTACATTTCTGTAGGAATAGAGGCAGTTAATCCTCTTTCCTTTGATCACCTCACGTTCTCTCATGTTTTTCTGCCTAATTTTTTTTCTTTTAGTAAATTCTGTTCATTATTTTCTTCAGTGATCAAGACATTTTTTTCCAAAGAACAAACACAGCCATTATCAGCCAAGTGTCTCCTTATTACATGCCCACTGAATGTAATGAAGTCATAGCTGCTCCTCCCCTTGAGACTTCATTCTTATAGTCCCACCCCCTCATGGTGAAATCCAGAATGTTTGGAAGTAGCATCCTGCAGTTCCTTTCTCCCTTCCTCCCTTTCTTTTGTTCTTCCTCCCCTCCCACCCTTCCCCCCTCCCCCCAGCTTAATGATATTTAAATGTTATTTACATATTTAGATTTTTAGTGTTTTTATGAACTGCAGTAGGCACTGGGTTAGGCTGTCTCTACAAATTCTATTTTAATCATCCAACAGAGAAACTGAGGTCAAGCCAAACAGGATCCTTGTACACTCAAATGTGTTGATTCTGATACTTTCAAATGAATTCGGTCACACCAAGCAGAATCCTGAAAGCAAATCCAAACAGCATTTAAAACAGCACAGGCCTGCCCATGGACTGCCTGTGTTATTAAAAACACTCGTGGCCTGGACACGGCACAGTCTCTGGCTGAAGCAAGACAGCTCTGGGAGTCATTGGTAATGTTACCATTGTGTTTATTTGTGTGTGATAGATCCAGCTAGTCATAACTCTAACTAGCTTAAAATCTTTGAAGAGTCAAAAGCTTGTATAGCAATTATTTTTGTTATTACCTATATTTGTTTATTCTGATTTTTAGAGGGTGACATTCTATATTGGCAGTGTCTTGACACTATAGTGAGTTGTTATGTACATTTATAATTATCTACAATAGGTTTCCTTGGGATATGTGAACTGACAGATTCTTTTGGTTTTTGAAGTTGTAGTATCATTCAAGTACTTTAAGAATGTTTCATAAGAGAATATTGTTCTAAAAAGAAAAAAAAAAAGCACATCCCCAAACCAGACTGAAAAGCAGAGACTACACTTGCAGGACAATAACAGCATTTCTTCAAACTGGAAGTACTTAGCCTTTGTCAAAAGATATCTGATCTGTGTCACACATATATGGCTCATTATAACCATTCAAAGGTCTAACTCTGTAAGAACAGGAATATTGCAGTATATTGGCATTTTAAATACTACTTTTGAATGCAACTTTCTTGCGCTATGAAGGCAAATTTCAGAAAAATAATTCAGAGGAGTGTAATGCAATTAATTTTTTCTAGTATCAACCACAGCATCAGACTGTGAATGCAGAATATCAGAATATTCCAATGGTTACAGAGTTACAGTACTGTATAATGAACAACAAAAAGAAAATTTGGAAGGTTCTTTTCATAAAAAAAAGGAAAGGCGGGCATGAATAACTTGCAGCAAATAAGTAACTTTAAATATGTGTCTAAAATAATTTCACTAGGTTTGTTAAACAGCATGTGGTTAAAATTTTCCTTCCTGTAGATCATTATATTCCAGCAAAAAAGGTTCTGATTGAACCAATGTGTTACATACTAAATGCCTATTGTTCCCTTCCTTAGGACTCAAAAATAAAGGACAGGTCCTTACTGAAAAAAGCCCTGATCTGTCCGTAGGGTACAAAATAGAGAGATTCTCAATGCTGTTTGCCCTCAGTATTTTTCTTCTCTGTCCTATTTTCAAGAGTTGAAACACGAGATTGTAAAAGCTGTCACTAGTACTGACTTCACCAGGCATGGTATGTTCAGTTAAAAACAAAACAAAACAAAAACAAAAACAACCCCATGGTTTTTAAATTTTTCTTACTAATTTGAAAAGCTAGCATATTTTATTATTTCATTGAACATATCTTGGCTACATCTTGTAGTCATGCCTGCTATGTTGGAATGAGTATATGACAGCCTCCAGACGAACACTGGGCTCTCTAAAACTTTAGGTCAACCAGCTGCTAAAGAACTTATCTAACCATGCTGAGTTCTACATGGTTTTGTGACAACTGATGATAATCCTGCAAGACTTGTATTTTCCTCTACCTTTGCAGAGAGATTCGTTTTCATGCTCAACTCTGTCATCCCAGGACCTGCGATCTTTTAATTTCAATATGAACTTTTGAGTTCAGAAGTTCCTTTGCTCCAGCAAAACTAATTTTTCAGAAATTGAAGGTTTTAGATTATCTATGCAAAGAGGCAAAAAGTATTTATAGAGGATACAATGCCATCAGAGAATACAATCAAAGTCAAGGAATTAGAGGGAGCAAAGAATTTGCTAAGAGAATTTTTCTTTCCAAAAACTGTCAACCTGCTGGTCTGTACTGTTTTCTGTTAA
>VWZN01012741.1:46358-58252 GCA_013396955.1 Regulus satrapa | reverse complement strand
TTCCTAAAAGTGTTCTTTATATGCACACATCAAATGGTTTGCTGTCCCATCAAAAACCTTGAGGCTTTTTCCATTTTCAGTGTAAATGGCTTCTTGATAAGCTGGATTTTAAAAACCTTTATGCAAGATTAAAATGTAAAGGGCTGTACATTGCCAGTACAATTCACATATCTTCCTGAAACTAATTCTAACTAAATCAGCAACCACAACTGATGCAGGAAAGCAGTTGGAAATTGATATATGTTAAACTAAGTGCAGTAAAAAAGAAAACATGAAAGTGTAGATAAAAAAGGGAAAGACAAAATCACTTCATATCTCTGAATTATTATCTTGAAAAATGCAAGTAAGGAAAGATGAATTTTTTTTTAAAAAGTTTAATCAAGTTTAGATCATCCTTGCAATGTTGTTAATGCTGGAAGTGCTTTTAGACATCACTGAAAGTATTCTTAGACATCACTGGGTATTCAAGTAATGAGAGGGATGGTTATAATTAGGGATAAAAATGGCATTGGGGTATCATTAAGCTTCTACCACCTTTAAAACTGCACGTAGACTGATCCTGCAAGGTGTCATTCAGGGATGTGAACAATTTGTCCACGTTAAAAACAGAAACAAAGTTGCTTTTTTTCTGATTTCAGCTCCAGTGTATGCATTGAATCCCTGTTTCTGTTGTAGGCACCGATGGCAGGTGAGACCCATGTGAGACTTCATGGCTCTCTTCCTTTGGCTGCTGCTGCTGTGGTAAGACTGCAGAGGCATTGCAGTCCTGCTGCTATCGTAGGTTGTCATGGCCACAAGTAATATACAATAAAAAGCACAAAAAATTCATATTTTTAAAGAAGTGCCACTCTTTTCCAGATTTTTTTCCCCCCTTTTTTCTTTAAAAGAAGATTTATGCATGGTATAGAGAGCAACTACGTACAGTAACAGTACATTTGTAATTTCCTCTGCTGCTTAAGGAATGCCAGTACCTACATAGATATATAACATATATAATGTTATAACATGACGAATTTTGCAATTTCTTTTGCAAATTTTGCATTTCCTCAGTGCATTTTCTCTTGGCGTGTGTGTATTAGATCTCCTATACTTGCAATCAGATTGATTAACAAGGTTGCTTGTTAATAATTTTTTTCAGTGACAAACATTATTTATGACAAGTGTGACATTTTTACTACCAGCTTCTTTACATAATTGCCGAATGTGGAGTTTGAAAATCATAATCAAAAATTAAAATAAAATAAGGATAGATTCAGTTAATGAAAATTGAATTAGCTAGAAATTAAGAGTTATCCAAAATACATGCACTTATTAAATAACTGAAGAGAAATTCATTGTCAATGAGGATTTCTCAGACAGGAGTGATTCTTTGGTTAATGGAAAACTAACCCCCAGGCAGATGGGCTGTGTGTTGACTGCAGGTATCGTAACCTGCGTGACACACGGATGATATTTGCAATATTTTATTGCACCACAAGAGGTCACACCACATTTGTAAATCCACGTAGTGGAAAAAAGGGATAACAGTTCTATCTGCAACAAGGTGAAGTTAAATCTCATCCACTAAGTAAAAGACAAACAGAACAAAATGTAAAACAGCAATAAGATATTTTAATTAATTTTTTTTTCCCCCCTGTAAAAACATTTTCAGCCTGCATGTGTCGAAATAGCCTCTCTCCTGCACATTTCATGCTGAAGGCAGGGAAAAACATATGCTGAGCTGTGGTACCTTCTGAATCATTACCAGCATATGAGGTAACCTTGGAAGAAGGACAAGATCAGTCTCTCCTTGGCATGGTAAGTAACATAATCAGATGATGTATTATATACTGGATGGGATTACAGTGATCAAATAAGCACGTTTGGCAGCTCAGTAAAAAGTATTAAAGCTGAGTTTAGCTGGACAAATTCCTCCTAGTTCAGCAAAGTTATAGACACAGAAAGATTTTTATTTTGCAGAGATTACAGCCTGGATTTATGAAACAAGATCACTTTCTAAAGATACTCTTCAGAATTTTTAACAGAAGTTGCAGCATGATGTAGTGATGTAGTTCTTGATGTTTTGTGTGGCAGTAATACCCCTCTGTGATTCCTGTTTGCTCTCACTAACTCTGAATGAAACAGAGCCAAAGAATGGAAGCAGTGTGGTGGGTGGAGGAAGCTGGGAAATTAATGTAGGGACACTCTGTGACAGGGCAGGACTGGAGCAGCTGCCAGGGGAAAATATTTGGGAGGAAGCATGAAGAATCTGGTTCTTTGTTGTCTGCTGTAAGGCAGGTCTGCATGACATTGCACAGCCAGGGAGATGGATGCCCGTGCCTCAATTCTTCCATCACTAACCCTTCCTTCTGGAGGGTTGTTGTACCACAACACGTCAAGGTTATTTCTGAGTACTTTTCCTACTTTCTAAGCTCTATCTGTAGTGGGGAAGTGATAAGACCATAATTATTTGGCACCAAATAGCATATCGTTTATGTAATTTTAAACCACCTAATTATGTGCCTAGCTTACAGGCTATTAACACTTCAGTAGTGCCCTTTGGGTAAACAACCCTTCTTTCACTCAGGTAAACATGTAATTAGTGAAGAAGGAGCAACCCTGGGAACGAGCTGACCAGTAGTCATTTTGGCTTTCCTCTCAGAATTTAAATAAACAGTCTATTTAATGAATTAATTATTTCTGGTTCTTGTATTTTTTTTTTTCTCCTAGGAACTCACAAAGCTTTTCGAGAAAGAATAAATGTATTTATGTCTGTTTTATGGACAGAAAAAACAGAACTAAAAGCTTAAACTGTTATGAGGAATAAACAGCCTCAAAACACCTTACCAATTCAAAGTGCAATCCCCTCTATTCTAAGAAAGTTAACACTTAGATAATGTCCGTTATGTTCTGTTTTATATAGTTAGTTATGTTAACTTTGACTTAAGTTTGTGTGACATAAGCTGTACCCGTTTCAGCTCTTCAAAGAAGCATGAGAGAGATTACCATTAAATCTGTTTTTCTGTTTCTGTTTCTAAAGTAACTTCTCGGGACTGCAGACTCTTGGGCACTTACTGCTTACAGCAGAAGAATAATGTTTTCTGAAAGTACCTGATATTCAGTAAATCTTAATGTGATTGGATGAACTCTCTCTGTGATCTTGAATGACTTACTTCATGCCTTTACACATTATTTTCCTCAATTATTTTTTTTTTCTCTGAAAGACATTTCTAAATCACTTCTGTGGTGATTGGGGGAGGGAGAGAAATTGGTAAATACACAAAATAATGAACTGCCATGTTGACAAAACTGACAATCCTCTCTGAAGACAATTTATTCCTTAAAAAAAAAAAAAAAAAAAAAAAAAAAAAAAAAAAAAAGCAAGGGATTGAAACAGATGGGTAGAAGGAGAATGTGGCACATCCTCACATCCTACAAGCCTTATTTCAGGGCAATGCTGTAGATGAAGATTGTGAATATTCCTCTCTTCAAAGAGCTTGCAAGACCAAACAGACCAATTTAAACTTAATCCTCCACTTAATTTCAAATCTCCAGTACCACGAGGAGAGAGTGTCAGTAACATGATCATTATTACATAAGATTTCAGGCAAATATTGTGCCTTGTTTCCAACAGTTGTCAATCAGTTGAGGTATTTTCATGAAAATAACTCAGATGCAAGGATAGGGGGCTTTGGGAAATGCTTATTGCAAGGCTCTTATGTAAGGAAGAGAGGAACAGCATAAACAAGTGAGCAGAGCTGCAGCAGCTTGACAGCAGACACCTTTCACCTCCATTGGTGACTAGATCCAACATATGAACAGCTTGCAAGCAAAAGTGACAAAATCAAAACTAATTAGAGTAATTCACTCTGAACAATATCCCGGAGAGTACAGAGACAAAAGGACACTGAGTGCTCTCATAACAGTGGGTTCTATTCATTAATAAGCATGTCTTGACTACACAGATCATTAGAAAAAGAAATCAAGGGAGAAATGAGTGGTCTGATACTAGGACCTTCCCGACGTGCTTTGAGATCTTTTCTGCTGCAAAAAGTGCAGGCAATGTCTGGCACACTGCAGTGATAGTGCATTACCAGCCTTTATTGAAACATGAAACCATTTTAAAACATAAAATAACATCGGCATCTGGCATTTGAAGAAATCTCTGATATCCAGATATGTCTGAGGTTTTTGAATGCAACCATTTCTCCAGACCTTGCTGCTGATAAATTATAGATGACACACACCTACACTTTTCAACAGTAGATTGCAGCAGCTTCTTCTGTATCTATTTTTATTTTCCTTATTTCAAGGTCTACTGTTTTTTGTATCCGTTACAAATACCTAAGTAAAAGTAACAAAGCTGAGTAGAATTTAAAATATTAGACAAGTTCAGGAGAGACAGACAAAACATATCATAGAGGTGAATTAATAATTAAAGCTTAATTTTTGAAAAGTTTAGGAGCACTCTGTGTAATAAATTAAAGCACTCTGTAATAAATTATCCCTTGTGGTTTACCAGAATGAGAAGTAGCATGTTTTGTCATGCAAGAATAAGTGACCTCTGAATTACCCTGGGTAATTTAAAAACCAATTTCAATCTAAATTCAGTTCTCTGGTTTTGCTTAGTCCCTGATTCATGTATATGGTCCCTCAGAGGCTTAATACAACCTGTCAACTGCATGAACATATGTGCCTGTGAAGTGAGGACCATGAGTTCATGGGGCTGTTTTGCAATTTAAAGAGCTCTTATGTGGGGTTACTTAGAGTGGGAAGTTCAATATGGTTGACATTTCCTGTGGAAAGACTCTCTGGCAGCAAAAGAGGTCTTTAAGGTCAGGATCCTATGTATACTGGCAGTAATTTACCCTATTCAGCCATACAGAGTGACTGGAAATGTACAGCCATTCTGAATTATTTTAGTACAAAGTCATCTTCAGAGTTAGAAAGAATTGGACGTTCCGAAGATGTAATAATTGATGATAGTTTTCTGCAGAAGAATATGCAGTCACATGTTTCTGGGTTAGAGCTAATTTTCCACTCTTTGAGAGAAGGATGAGACCAAAAGTTGTTGGAAAATTTCCATGTTAGACATCAAAGGGCTCCATCATGCCCCAAGGTCTGAATGATAAATATAATCAGAAGCAAGACATTAGGCCAGCAGGACCTTTTGAGCCTGGTGTAGGAAGACCATCTAACAGGTATTAGTTACATTAGCAAGAGTACAACACCATTCATATGTACATAATTAATTTAAAAATTATTATAAAATGAATTTTTTCTCACATGGGTTGAGTGAAATACTTTGAAAGGGTCTTGGAGCTTTGCATTTGAACATGTAAATCCTCAACATGTATATTGATGAGTTTTGTTTGATGATGCTTATTTAGTTTATTTATCCTCTTCTACTTAAGACCCTGTGAAGCCACCATGACTCTCTTGAGTTACTGCAGATATTTTAGAAAATAAGTGGTAAAAGAATTCTGGCACGCAAAGTAATATTAGTAGCATTTAAATTACATATCTGTAAATAAAAGTGCCTTGGACTGTGTTTTTCAGTGTCATAAAGGCAGTCTCAGAGCTATAGGTTTACCACAGAGGAGACTTCTGCATGAACAGAGGGATGTGAGGGTGGGGATCTGACTCCAGTTGTTGAGGCTTCAGCCACCTCCATCACTGCTGATGCTTAACTGCACTGCTGATCCCTTTGCAGCAGCCCTTGTGCTGCTCCCAATGGGGAGGAACTGGTATCAGCTTTTAACTTACCCACTCAAAACCTAATTTTCATAAAGCTCATACCTGAGTGAAGAAAGATCCCATGGTGGGTGGTCTTGTGACACACACTCTGTGACAAAAAAAAAAAAGCATCTGTAGAAAAAAACTTAATGCTAGACATAAGAGGAAGAGAGCAATCCTGAGGAAATAAAGTGGGCACTATTTTTAGACACAGTGTGAAAGAATAATTTGAAAAATCTTTTTCAAAACCAGTACAGTACACACATTTAGAAAACTACAGCAATTCAAATTCAAATAAAAAGATCTTGTCAATGAGGGTTTTTCTTTTTGTTTGTTTGTTTGGTTGGTTGGTTGCTTTTTTAATTTATTTTGAATCATAACAGTATCATCACAGTTCCAAGAAGAAGAGTCTGAAATAGAACACTTTCTTTGGCATAACCAAATGCAAAAAACTTCAACTCATGAGGCATCTTCTCCTCTAAAGATCTTACACTAAGTTGACATAATTCTTATGTTTAGAGTTAATAACTCTTACCTACTTTCTGGAAATTAGTTGTATTGTCAACAAGAAAAGCAGATATGTTTAAAGTAGTTTATCTGCCTTTAATATATTAATAAATTGCTATTACCATTTTTCTTTTGCTTGAAGCACATAAAATTTCTTCCTAATTTGTTTTTATTAAATTACATTTGTTATTGATAGGAACTTCATTCCTGCAGTTTAAGTTGAATTATTTCCTGACTACTTAGGCAGCAGAAATAAAACATACAATTGTTCTCAGAAATTAATTAAGCTTTAATTTTTTTTTTTAACTTGTAAACTAGAACAAAAACTAATCTAGAATTAATCAAATTAATTTTTCATTGAAATGATTTCTGGTATGTTTTCTCTTAATTTCATATAAAATATACAACATCAAGCTATAAATCTGTATTGTTCAGCACTTGTCAAGCAATAAAAATTTCCGTGGAACAAATATTTTGCATAATTATGAACTTTACTTTATAAGATTATCTGTTCATAGAAAAGTAGAATATACTGCCTTCACAACTAATCTCAGACATCCCAATGTTTAGAGAGGCTGATTTCTAATGCATTTAAATGTGAAAACTGTAGCAAATCACATCACTGGAAATAAAAAAAAAAAAATCTGATTCAGAATTTGCTTTTATTTCATTTTGCTTCCTTTATTTTTCTAGCAGCAATAGCCCAGCCTGCAAGAAAATGATACATCCTAAGGATAAATCTCTTAAGACTGAGGCTCCTGTGAGTAAAATCTCTTCCAACCCAGCCCAAACCAGTCCAGAACGGATTTTCTAGGCCTGAAGACAGAGAGAATGGGACAGTCCTCTTCCAACAGAGGCCAAGAGTCCAACTCAGCTTCTTATGTTCAGGGATGGGGACAGAAGGGTTGATCCCAAAAGCCCTCGACCAGAGAGGAGTATGGTGCCATGAAACTGGACAGCATGCTGCCCGTGTGACATGTGCCTCTGACAGAATCAGCTGTGTCAGTGCCCTGTGACCCGAGGTGTGATGGCACGAAACCACAACCAGAGGTCACAGAACGCTCTGAGTCAGAGGGGACCCAGCTCTTACGGGAATGACCTATACAGGGGTCAAACCCAAAGGTGATCCAGCCGTCTGGAAGCTGAGTGGGAAAGTGAGAACAGGGCTCTCTGGTGTGCAGCTCCTAACACAAGGTTGCACGTTCTTAACGCTGCTGGGCGTTCGTGGGATTGCTTTTGTATTTGGCCTGTTTCTGTTCTCTGTTTGACACTGTCTCAGAGTCCAGTATGCAGAGACAGGCCATGACTGTCTCTATGAAGATGTGCTCACAGCTTCTGCAGATGTGTATTTCATACCAGCGTTCCATTTCAGCATCTCATACCGCATTTCCTGCTGCACAGCAATATTTTTATGCCTTTTTAGTAACACATGTATGTGGCAAGCACTGCAATGTAAGTAAAGTAATGCTTTGGGAACTGAATTAGTTAATGATTAAATAACTACTTAAAATCCTCCAATTTCCCAGTTGCCTCCAACCTTCAGTAGTTCTTAGGCCTTAGTAACCTGGGTTACAGCTCTGTGCTCTGTGTGTCTCTTTAGAGACACTGATAGTGCTGGCAAGATCCTGGGAAAGCACACAGGTCTGACCAAGGTCCAGGATAAGATATTTTTCTTTCATTCCATTAAGCCTGGGCCAACAACTGTTGTCTTTGAGCAACTTGATATTCAGAAGAAGCTTTGTCCTCCTTTGACCTGCACCAGCAATGACCCAGCTGACACATAGCAGACAAAACTGCTGTAACCAACCTCCACATGCTTTTGCTATGCAAACTCTTTGCTGTCAAGAGCATCTGCTGCCTCTGTAGAATTTTTTTGCATGTTTTATTGCTGGGTTTGGCAAACAGAATATATACAAGGGATTAGGGAACCATGTTACATGCTAGAGAATTGTTTTCAAAAACGAGATATTTGAGGATGTATAGTGCCTGCCCCATTATTAGCTTTTAGCAGTAGGCAATTTGTATCTCAGGCTATAATTGATGACTCCTGTGAAGCTAGTAATTAATATAAGCCATATTCACTGCTTCTAAAATTGAGACTGTTAGATATTTAATCAGGTCTTTTACATGACCTCTGAAGGGTAAATTTATCCTCCCAAATATTCCCTGCCACTTATTCATACTATTCATTATTTGTATTATTTATTACTTGTGTATGTTAGTGACAGCTGGATATTAGGTATTGTCCCAGCTTTGAAAGACAGATGCTCTGAGGAGTCTGGAGTCTGTGGAGCTCAGAGTCAAAAAAGAGACAAATTTCCAGGGAAAAATTAATAAACAGTGGGAATTTAAGACATACATATATACATGTGCATGTGTATGAATCAGCTAGTTCTGTGGAGGCTGCAGAACACTGCAATGTGTTTTGTTTAAACAGGTGAAAAATGGTTTAGAAATATAATTATTCAATTCCCAAGTAGGGTTGTTTTTCATTTTTGTTGTTATTGCCTTTAGTATGCATTCAGTCCTTAGGGAAAATTGTATCTGAGCTGCTGCATTTTCATCTGTAGAAATAATGAACTAGCTTGAACATGCTGCTGGAGTAAGATTTGGTTTTAATGTGATCCTTAACATTAAAAGATCTCCAGTTCTAATTGTACCTTTAAAAGTCTTAAAATTTGCAATAAATTAATTTGGACTTTGAAGCAACACAAAGTAGGACAAGAGAAATTCCATAGCCTTGGATTTTTGTTTCTTAATTTATGAAAGAATACTTTCAAAAACAGTAATCCTGGAGCACTTTTATTAAATGCTGCTTGCACTTTTATTGTCTATACATGGTGTCTGCACACTTAGTAGCACTTGATCAACTTCATTTGCATCTGATAACATTAAGATCAAATGTGCTTCCATCTCCAAGGCGGGTCTTTAGTCACATGGGTCCCATGTNAAAAAAAAAAAAAAAAAAAAAGGTAAGATAATTAGAAAGTGCTCATTTTGTTCTGCTTTGATTACCCACTGCTTAAAGTTGTGTCGGCCAAATGATAATCTCTCAAACCTTCAAAATAATTCTTCAATGATGCTTTTTTAGCGCACAAGTCTGGCAAATCTGGCCCATGGTAACTATGTCCTTGATTAATGGCTATTGTAGTATAAGATCTTACTTATCTTTCCACTGACTACCAAATAAATTTCAGCCCAGATCCATCTAAGTGTATTGGTCATCTTCTTAAACATGAAGCAGTCAAGTCAACTGGCAGGCAGAAGATTCTGAAAATTAGCTATTCAGAAATGCCAAAGGGAAGGTAGTATTTAATATCTCCGCTAAATACTGCCCTAAATTTATTGCATTTATGAGATAGAAGTTTATAGCCTGAAAGACTTTTACAGGCTTGAGTTCCTAATGAAACTCTTTGTAATAACGATTTCACAACCGAAAAGCAGAAGTTTACAGTGCTTTAAATGATCTAAACATAATTTTTCCTTCTCCCCATATACTCTTCTCTTTAAGGTTTCTGCTTTCATTGCTAATCCTAATTTTCCACGTTGTTCTGTGACAGTAGAAGTTTGTGTTCAGCCATACAATACTGGGATTAAGTCATTAATTTTTTTTCATCAGTGAGAGTCAGGTCACATTAATTTCTGTTGGAGACTGAGACAATAGACAAATCATGAAATGCCTGTACTCCATCCATTTCTTAAGGCTGACAGAATTACATAGGTCCTCTTCACTGCTCTGAGTTTTCTATAATTTGCCTTGACAAATGGCCCCGTGACCCTTCAGTGATATGTTTGCTGAGCCAAAATATCCTTAAATAGCCTTGAATTTGTCTAGATACTGCTGTAATGCTGTTAAATTCAAACAGTGTTAAAACATATAGTGGAAAATAAAACTTGTATGTGCTTTAAAATCAAATCTAAAATGATTCTGTATGCTGTTTTTTGTATGCCGCTGAAGTATTTTTAACAGAACATTGTTACTATGGATTCCGTTGACCCCACCATCCTTTCATTTAAGTCCACGTGAAATCTATATAATATATATGAAAAAAAAATACAGTACAANATTCTATTCTATTCTATTCAACATAAATAACCTGCTCAATAAAGTCACATTTTAAGTTTAAATCTCAGAAACACCCTTGCATCTCCTCTACTGACCTCAGCCAAATCTAAAGAAAGTGATAAGTGGTTCCATCTGTTTTGTATTTATGCAGATTGTTTTTCTGTTCAT
This sequence comes from Regulus satrapa, assembly GCA_013396955.1. Taxonomy (NCBI): domain Eukaryota; kingdom Metazoa; phylum Chordata; class Aves; order Passeriformes; family Regulidae; genus Regulus; species Regulus satrapa. Next base: position 47,796 of record VWZN01012741.1, on the reverse strand, counting down.
TACAAAGGCAGAAGCATCTTCATCTTATTCCCAAAGCTTTAGGTGACATCAGCCCAAACCTTGTGGACTTATGTGACGATTTGCTCACAGGGCACAAACTCCCAGCTGTTATTCAGCCAGGACGTGCAGTTTCAAACTCTGAACACCTAATTTCACAAAGGGAAATGTGCAGCTAGTAATCAAGAGCTTCCTGCTGAACGAAAGCACATGTCCATGGCTGAGCCAGGAACTCAAAGGACTCTGGGCATTAGGCAGAACTAATTCAGCCCTGTCGTTTTCCACTTTCTCCAGCCCAATCCAGTTGTGCTCCAAACCTTTCCCCGGCTCCATTGCCCTTCTCTGGACACGTTCCAGCCCCTCAGTGTCCTTCTTGCACTGAAGGGTCCAACACTGGACACACTGAGGATTTGAGGCCTCACCTGTGCCCAGGGTCCAGTACAGGGGGACAGTCACTGCCCTGGTCTTTTTTATTTCTGAAATATAAGTCAGGAATATGTTTCCAGATATTAATTCATTATTATTGCTCATTGGTATATTGGTATATTCTGTTGGATGATTGGCTCCTTTTGACAGTTTTTAACAATTAAGTATAATAATCTTCATGAAACTGTGACAAGAACACTGGCATGTTGCATTACCCTTTTTTCACCCAGAACAAGATGCAAGATGACTTACAACTGTAATTGTTTTTCTTCTGCCACATGAAACTCGTCCCATCAACTGTACATTGATACTTTTTGGTTACTGTCAACATTTATTCTTTCCAGGTTTCTGCTTATACATATTTTATTTATGTTTCACATTACAGTTTCCTCAGTACAAGAACCTACATATTTCACAGTGAATAATTTTGCTACTCTTCAGGACATGGTGCTAACCTTCCCAATGCCTCTCTTTGTGTGTCAGTCTTCACTGATGCTTGCTGCATTTGTCAGTTATTAATGAAGATGGAGGCTAAAACCTGACATAATATTGATTTTTCTATGTGAGTTGCTTGAAATGTGTCCAATTTGATTCATGTATGGCTCATGTTTTTCTTGTTTACTTGTCAACAGATGATGACCAATCATTTTTCTTCCTTTCTACTTAGCCAATTTGTATATCAGAGTAAGGCCAGTATGCTGGAGCCAAGTACATCTAACCCCTTTCTTTCTGCAGATGCATACACTTAACAGCCATAAGGACAGTTCTGCCCTGTTAGAATAATGTGGGATTGACTGTAAATTGGTCTGTCTGTGTAATGTACAGATTAATTCGTAGTGGGGTGCACTCAGTACCAGAATACTTGGACAATTGTTGCCAGATTCCAGAGGCATTTCCACCCCTGACAACAGCCATGGAGCCCAGGTAATTTAGGAGGCTCTTGTTATAATGGCCCCATCTCCACCAATACAATAAAAATAACCCACAGTAATATTTTAGAGCTCTAACAGTGAAT
>VWZN01012741.1:27229-39467 GCA_013396955.1 Regulus satrapa | reverse complement strand
TTTTTTTTTTTTTTTTTTTGGACAAACCAACATATTACCATCTGTCTTCAAAAACAGATTTGGGGGGATGAATTAGCTGTATGACATTTGAGTGTGATAGATTCTTTTCACAAATATTATTCAAGAAGCCTGTAGCTGAGTTTAGATCAAGTAGAGGAGAGCCATATGGCTCTCTTATTGAATCACCAATGGCTTTAAAAGAAATTGTGACTTGCTGGTACATACTTGACTGAACATTTTTATTATTTGCCATCACTCCAGTAGATTTTCAATCAGGTCATATCAGATTTATGGATTTTCTATCACAGTTCTAATATATTGTTATTTCTTTATATAAGATTCCGTGTATGCTAAGAGAAAGTTTGTGTGAAACAAACTTGTTTCTGTTTTTATGAAAAGGACTATACTGATGATGTTCTCTAAGATGGATATTAAACTTGGTAAAATTATTTGCTTTAATTATGTTGTGGTGATAAGTACAGTGACATGTTCTGGTTTACATACCTTTCTTTATGGCTCTATTTCTAATTAGCTGTATTTACTCTTCTGTCAAAGCAGCACCATTTTTTCCAAGCCAAGAAAGCAAACCCATTCTGTATTCATAAGAGGATAGAAACAATTTGCAATAAGTAAAGTAGCAAAAGTAATGCATAGACATTCAAATTCATTATCAGATTTCTAATGCTTGTTTCTTCAGCAAGACAACCTCTGTGCGATTCTTCCTCTTCTGATGGCCCCTGCTTCCTGCCCTACTTTCCCAGAATCCACTTTGAAGGATGTGTTTTGCTTAGTCTGTTTTGTTTGCCTGAAACCACCCTCACCTCTTCTCACCACAAGAGAACTGTTAGGCGGGGCCAACAGTTTCCATTGAGAACGGGAGTGACATTTCCCCCCAGGAATCTGAAACCTCCACAGAGTCTTTCAAACTCTTAACAGACTGTGTTCCCCTCCCTCTCCAAGTATGGCACAGTGGGTGGACAGCTTCCTTTGCAGTGCCTGCCTGTGGGGAGATCTTCTTGTGCCTCCCTGCTGCATTTCATCAGAGGTATCTCCACTTAGAGAAATAAAAAAAAGAAGAAGAAAAAACCCCCCACAGTTTTATAAATATATTTCTTGTTCTCTCTGTTGCCAAAATGTGTTTGTTTTTCTTAGCATATCCTTTTTTTTTTTTTCACTTTTGATGTGATAATGGTATATTTAAAGCTAGAAAATACCTTGCAGTATATTTTTTTATATATATAGTTCTCCTGAAAGGGAAATGGATTGCATGCATACCATCCTATATTGCTCATTCTTATGCTTTGTGTGATTTCTTGTTCTTAACTAATTAATCTTTCAGTGATTATTTTGTAAACCTTGCCTATTATCTATCATGCGGGATCTTTTTTCCTCTAGTTTTGAGTCTGGTTTCAAAGGTCTTTCATAAAACCTATTTAAGATCTTACTAGGGTCAATAATAGTTTTTCAAAGTAGATTAGTAATCTTCAACTCATTGCATATTTTTCTTGGAAAGTTACAGGCCAGATTCTACTAGTGGACACAGAAAACATATAGCACTATCAAAATCTGAGTAATTATACTCATACTTCCACATAGTAACTCTTAATTTTGTCAGGTTTTTCCTCAAGCCATACATAATCACAAATAGTTCGGTAATGGAGTTCTTTCTTGAAAATTGATAGATCTGGAAATTGATTTTGGTTGAAACAAAATTCTCCTGCTTTATTTAGAGCACTCTCAACAGAAATACATGCACAATTCTGATCAAACCCAAAATTATTAAATTCAGAAAACCAGAACCTATGTTTGCAAGAGCTAGTCAGAATGATTCAGTAATATCATTTACATATGTGGGTTTTTTTTATTATGATGTAATTTTTCTTCAGCATTGATAGGTTATTTTGCTGATATGTAAAAGATTGCATATGGAAATTTTATTTTCACTCGCTTTAAGCTATGCATGGTTTATATTTAAATAGAGTCTGTAGGTTACAAGTTCCTCTAAATTTGAACAAGCACTGACAACTTTCTACATCTATATCTCTAATTCTGAATATGCAAACAGCAAAAAAACCCCAAAACCTCTAGCACTTTTTTTTTCTTTTTTTAAAATCAAACATGATTATACAGTGACCTCACTACTAGTTGTCTAATCCAGTCATCCAGGAAGGTGCTGTGCTTCCTCCTATGAGTCATCATGCCAGTTGTAGCCAGGATGCAATAGCAGTTAACAATGCTGAGCATCTTTTAGAAGGCATTTTTGTATGGTCTAGGCTCAAATTGGTAGAAGAGTAGACTAACTGGTAGAATTAGTAGAATATGAACAGAATAGTTCATAGTAGAATATGAACATACAGGTATGTTCATATGTAAAATATTCTTTCTAGCGATTTGAGTGGAATCTTTAAAAACCCCACTAGTTACTGTTGTGTAAGGAAACAAGAAAAAATGCTTAAGGATGACTGCTCTACTTTAATTTTTTAATGCTTTTGATGCATAGCAGTGGTCTTACAATTCACTTGATTTCCCTCTGTGTTTCAAATAGATCACTTTTTTTCCCCTGTAACAACTGTTAACTGAGATAATTTCAAGAGAAATATTTTTTGTGAGCTTAGAAACTGGAATGGACACTGATTTCCATTAACAACAGGCATAAGGATAATGTGATCTCCCTCTGAGCCTTTCTTTCTCTTTTCCTCACATGGTTTTCTTGGACAAACTAATTTTCAAGTGCTTATGTCAACAAAATTCATGAGCTGCAAGATTTGATTCTTCTGTTTCAAAATTAAATACCTCCTGTAGGAAGTATTTTTTCAATCAATCTTTTCAAAACACTAAGCGAGATTTTTTTTTTCAACTCTGCCCACAAAGATCTGAAAATACACTTCACTGGTACTGTAAGAAAAGTATTGAATTTAATGAAAGGTTTCTATTTCTTTGTCATTTTCTGAAATGTATTCAGCTGATAGCAAAATTTTTTGCATGTTTCATGCAAAAAATTGTAGTTATTTTCATGCGGGGAGGTATTCTGAGTTATTCGCTATGGGCTAATTTGGAGTTTTACTATGATTTTTGTGAACTCAGAGAGGATGTGAGCTGTTAAGGATGATGACATGCAGTATGGGAAGCAATCTGGGAGGAGAACCACAGGCACAAAGAGAGCAGGGTTTTTAGTGCTATCAACAGTGGCTGAGATGTGCTCATGGTTGAGGGCACCCCTTTGGGACGTTGACTGCAGTTCATCTGATAGACGGGATTCATTTAAAATTAAAGAGAAAAAAAAAAACCAAAACAAAAACCCCAGAGGTAGTTTCAATTAAAGGAATTGCTTCTAAGTCATGATGAGCAAGGACACTGGTTAGTGATATTCATGCCATTGGTAGTTTTATTTTGGTTCAAACATCATAATTTTATATGATTGTTGTAAAATGGTTACAGCTTAGGAGACCTATTTTTGATTTTGTTTGAAGGAGACACTGCTCTGGATTTTGAATCCCCAGATAATTCAGTTGCATTTTTAATGGAGGATCATGTTATATTATTCAAAATAACACTAAAATGGTCAAGTTTTACCTGCTTACTCTCAAGAAATTAACTGTTAGTATATATATAATTATTTTTTTTGACTGATATTCACAATGATGAATGGACAGAGAGGAGTAAAACCACTGTTACACAAATTGCTGCTCAGAAAGAAAGTTCACATACATTTCCCAAAATCCTTCTATCCTTCCTAACTCTCCTGGAAATCAACATTGAACCTCTGCAGACTACAGGGCTATTGGTTAGTATACTAAGTTCCCTGCAGTGCTATTTGGGGTGTCCATTCCAATCAGGGTGTCTCTGCACTGGCAAGAGTACAAGCCCAGAGGAGGAAAAACATGCATATGCATATGGAACATCAGATTTATATATTAAAATCTTCCTACAGAGTTTCAGAATCAGTTCATTGGAAAGAGCTGTTGTGTTTCATAGCATATTAAATTCTTAAGGTTTAGCTAAGTCTGAAATAAGTTATTAATGACATATCGAGGCAGTGGGAAGCATTCAGGTCAAGCTCAGGGGTTATTAACATCTTTTAAGTGGTTCATTTTTTTCTGAGAAGAAGGGCTAAGCTCTTCTCCTGGATAAATGAATAATAAGTATGCTCAGGGAGAATTTTTCATCTAAATGATCCCAACACTTGGTCTGTATTAAAAAGAAATTACACATTCTCCTGTCCTGGTCTGCCTTCTGTAAGTATAGCCCGTAGTTTTAAGTCTTAAGGAAAACCAGCTAACAATCTCTGAAACACCTGCCAGTCTAATATGAGGCAAAAAAACCCTCAGAGTCAACCAAATTAGATAATTTCTCGTTGTGCTAAGAAATTTTAGGAAGATTGCAAATAAACTGTCTGGGTATTTAAAGCTACTACTGTCTCAAGGACTGCTGAAAAGGGCAGGATTTCCTTTCACAAGCTGGCCATCCTCTCTCCAGTACTCTTGGGGGTATTTGCAGACGTGTCCTTACTTAGATTGCTAATCAGAGGACACTAATGTAGGAGTCAATGATGGAGAAGTATTTCCAGTAACCTCAATTAACTAACACTACCTGGTATGTATTAATAAGATTATGGGAGGCATGTGACTGTTGATAATTACAACAGGTGCTAACCTAGTAAGCTTTTAAAAATCCTGAGCCCCAGACTTCTTTGGGAACTATCCCCAGGCTTTCACTGTGCTTATATCATTAGCACTCAACACATAACATAGTTCTTAACAACTAATCTAAATCTGTTTTAAACCTAAAATCATTATTTCTTATGATGTCCACCATAAGGTGGGGAGAACAATTCCATGCTTCTTCTTAGGTTAAGGAACTCCAGTTTTGTCAAGAATTTCTCATCAAGTCTTGTTTTCTGGTTTTTTTTTTTCTTTCAGTACCTCAGAAGATAATTCCTTACACTTTTCATGAAATGCTTTACATTTGGATCCATTTTTCTTGAAGTATAGTTGCCCAAATCTGGATAAAACAGTCTAAATGGGCTTCACCTGAGCATTGAGTAAAGGACAAGAACAATTTAATCACTTTCACAGCAGAAGTGAAGACAGAAAGGGCCTCATGTCTTATTTTACAAGTGAGGAGCAGAGGCTCACAGAGATCAGCAACATGGCCTGGGAAAGACACAAAGACAGTTTTGTCAAAGTTGTGAAGATAATGGCTTTTGAGTTACAATTAAATACTTAAATAACAAAACATTCATTTTTTTCAAAGATTAGGCAGTAAATGAAAGCTAAAAATATATAAGTAAATGGTTAAAAAAATCAAAATTTTGGTATTAAAATTGAGTTGACTGGAAGATGAGTCTCATTCTGTGGTAGCATTTGTCAATCCACAGTTGGGATTTATTCTTCAGAGGATTAAAAAAAAAAACAACTTTCTGAGCTTCCTCATGTAACTTAATTTCTACAAGGGAACACTCTATCCCACTTTATAGTTTCATGGTTAGGGTACTGACCTCAGATGTCAGGCTTAGCTCTCTGCCTCTAGGCATTTTACTCTGGAAAATTTCAAATTAAGCAGAGCAAGGATTTGACCTAGGGTCTACCATGTCACAGGCCAGCAACAAAATAGTCTCAAAAAACTTTTAAGAAGAATTTCTCTATTTCAGTATAAGGAAACAGCATATTTCACCAAAAATTACGTCACAATCAGCTAAAGTTTTGAACAGGAACCATAACTGTATGTGAAAGGAAAAGAAATCTGAATAGATAATATCCATGGAGTTATGTGGATCATTTTATGTGGATCATTCTGAGAGTAAGTAAAGGATAAAAAGTTCAACTATCTACCTTTACATGGAGATAAGCATTCTATCATTCATTCACATTTTCTCTACTGGTCTCTACATCAATTTAAAGAGAAGTTATAGAAATATGGCAATGCTGGGTGTCTGGATACAACAACAGATTTCACTTTATGGCCTTTCTTTTCTTTTGCTATTTACCAGGGCAGCCTGTGCCAGTACATGGCCACACTCAGTGAACAAGTTTGGTGGTGCTCAGGTGGTGCCTTCCCTGCTTACAGGGCTCATGCCTGCTGTGCCTTGTCCTGTCACTGAGCCATCTCCTCCACACTCTCCCTTCAGGTGTTTGCACATATTGATAAGGTCTGGTGTGAGCCTTCTCTTCTCCAGACTGAACAATCTCAGATCTCTCAGCCTGCTCTCAAGGAAGCTCCAAGGCCACAATCACTTTTGGGGACCTTCACTGGGCTCTTTGGTATGTAGCTGTCTCACTTGCACAGGGAAGCCAGGAGCTGGACACAGGGCTCGTGAAACCCTAATGAGAGAATTCCAAACAACCTTTTGTGCTAGAGAAGGTTGGACTCAGCAAAATACATGGTGAGTCGACATTCAAAATTTCTATTTTTCACCAACATTCTCAGTTAAAAAAGTTTTTCTTGCATGCCGTGGCTTTACCCCCAGCCCAGCACTCAGCAGCAGCTCTGTCATTCCCACACCACCAGGACCAGGGAGAGAATAAGGAGAGTGAAAACTGCAAAAATCATGGATTGAGATACAGACAGTTTAGCAGGGAAAGCTAAAGCTGTGCACACAAGAAAACAAAACAAGGAATCAGTTCAGTGCTTGCTGAGGTTGGGTGGCTGTTCAGCCATTTCCAGCAGAGTAGGCTCTCATCACACTAATGGCGACTTGAGAGGGCAAATATCATCAGTCTAATAGTCCCTTCATCCCCTTCCTTCTTTTTTCCTTCTCTTTATACAGTGAGCCTGATGTCACAAGGTCTGGAACATCCCTTTGGTCAGTTTGGGGTCACCTGTCTTGACTGTGTCCCCTCCCAACCCCCCAGGTACCCCCAGCCCTTNCAAAACAAAACAAAACAAAACAAAACAAAACAAAACAAAACAAAACAAAACAAAACAAAACAAAACAAAACAAAACAAAACAAAACAAAACAAAACAAAACAAAACAAAACAAAACAAAACAAAACAAAACAAAACAAAACAAAACAAAACAAAACAAAACAAAACAAAACAAAACAAAACAAAACAAAACAAAACAAAACAAAACAAAACAAAACAAAACAAAACAAAACAAAACAAAACAAAACAAAACAAAACAAAACAAAACAAAACAAAACAAAACAAAACAAAACAAAACAAAACAAAACAAAACAAAACAAAACAAAACAAAACAAAACAAAACAAAACAAAACAAAACAAAACAAAACAAAACAAAACAAAACAAAACAAAACAAAACAAAACAAAACAAAACTAAACTAAACTAAACTAAACTAAACTAAACAAAACTAAACAAAACTAAACCAAAACCAAATGATTTGTGGTCAGAGCAGTCGTTGGAGCCCATCTATCTCCATCAGTCTGACCCTGTGCCGAGAGTGGGCAGCACCCCGGGAACAAGGCTACCCAAGGAAAGCTAGAGAGATTCCTCCATGACCAATTTTGCTGTCATACTGAGCAGGAAGGAGACAAGGATGAGGAGGAGGCCTTTTGTGGTGTGCAAAGGTGTTTCGTTCCAGAAGCAAAAGATAGATAGCAGCAGAAGTACACAACTGTAAATATAGGGGAGATTGAAGGAGGGGGAACAAATTATCAACCAGTCAAGAACCTCTTGGGGAGGAGAAAAGGCAGGATTCACAAAAACATAATCCAATAAGGGAAACAGGAGGAGGAAAATGGGTTACATGGGCCAATGAGACATCATACTTTAGGGGATTTCCAAGGAGATCTTCCAAGAAAGAGAGTTGGCACAAAGGATGATTTATTATAGCAAAGGGGCAGGGATCAGGGTAGACTGACTGTGGGATAGGAGGGTATCTTGGGGCTAAACAATTAATGTGGAGGTAGCAGAATATACCAGACACACAACAACAACCAAAACCAAACAAAAGCCAACTATTTCAAAAAAAGAAAACAAGCAAACAATGAAGGAAGAAAGTATTGCTAGAACTTAAATATTTAAATTTAATTTTCTATTAATACACTTAGAATACCAGGAATCTTTTGAACAAATCAAAGTGGGATATAATTAAGCAAAATAAACTTGTTGAAAACAGTGCCAACAGAGAAGAAAGATTTCATCTTAAGTGAAGTACCAATTCCTATTATCTAGAAATTAGATAAGAACATCTGACCCATTTAACCAAGATGGAAAAAACGACAAAGAGATTCAGCATTCATCTCACTGATAGCCTAGAATAAAAAATAAGAAATTTGACTTTTATTTACCAAGTGTTCTTAAAAACTTGCCCTTGTCCAAAAATGCTACAAGATACAATTTACATGCCCTTCAAAAAGGAGCATCTATAATGACTGAGAGAACTATAAACAAAGAGCAAATCCTTCCCAGCTGTTAAGAAAACCCAGGTCGTTTTCTGATAGCCTGTAACCCATAAGAGGAGACTAGAGAACTTGCAAAGGAACAAGAGAAGCAAAGAATAGCCTTTCTTCTCATATGTCCTTCTCCATTGAGGCAGTCATTGGCTTAAGGAGCTTTGAGTAGGCAACCAGATGATGGTGTTTCGTGGAGCTTTCCTCTGTAAATTTTTGAACACATTTACTCTAATGACCTCCACATCACTTTACAGAACTATGTTCCATAATTTATGTATTAGGTGATAAAGTATTTCCACTGAATGTTTTAAAATTCATGATTGATTGGGTGACCCTCAGCTCTTGTATTATAAAAATAGCAAATGATCACTTCTTAGTCACCTTCTTTGAACTATTCAAGATTTTATAACCTCTCTCATATATATTTTTGTCTTCTATCCAGGTTCAAATCTCCTAGCCCAAAATGTCCTATCATACAAATTCTATTTTCTGCTGTGATTTTCTCTTTTGGCCTTTATATTTTCTTTTTATACTTTGCAGTTTTATCATAACTGTCTGGCTACAAAATGAGGACTACCAAAGCAGCACTAAATATTCAGCATGTAGGTACATTGTATATTTATTGCAGCATGGGGTCATAGAATCATAGAATGGCTTGGGTTGGAAGTGACCTTAAAGATCATGCAGATGCAAGCCCCCTGCTGTGGACAGGGACAGCTTCCACCACACCAAATTACTCAGAAATCCATTCATCATGACCTTGAACACTTCCAGGCATGGGACTGGCATAATTCTCTGGGTAGCCTGTTCCAGTTTTTCACAAATATCAAAGTAAATAATTTTTCCTAATATCTGAACTAAACCTAGTTTCAGTTTGAAACCACTCCCCCTTGTAGAAAGTCCCTCTCTATCTTTCCTGTGAGCTCCCTTCAGGTACTGGGAGGCCACAACTAGGTAACTCTAAGAGCCTTATTTTCTCCAGGCTGAACAAACCAAATTCTCTCAGCCTTTCCCCCTGTGAGAAGTGTTCTCTCCCTCTGATGCCCTTGGTGTCCCCCTCTGCCCTCTCTCCAGCAGCTCCCTGTCCCTCCTGTGCTGGGAGCCCAGGGCTCGAGGCAGCTCTGCAGGTGGGGTCTCAGCAGAGCGGGGCACAGGGGCAGAATCCCCTCCCTGCCCTGCTGCCCACGGGGCTCTGGATGCAGCCCAGGACACACTTGGCTCTCTGGGCTGGGAGTGCCCACGGCTGGCTCATGTCCAGCTCTCACCCCCAGCACCCCCAGCTCCTTCTGGGCAGGGCTGCTCTGATCTGTTCATCCCCAGCCTGGGCTGGCCCCGGGGCTCCTTCTGACCCAGGAGCAGAACCAGCACTTGGCCTTGTCAAACCTCCTGGGATTCCCGTGGGCCATTCCTTCATCCTGTCCATAGTGATGCTTTTCACTTTCCTCTCTGTTCCTTTCTTCATAATTCCTACTTGGATTCTTGACTACTGCTTTGCAATAAGCAGAATATTTCAAGAGAAATATCTGAAGAGACAGAAAATTCCTTTCCAGAATGGCAAAAGCTAATTTAGGAGGAGCAAGAGCAAGCTACAAATGCTGAGCCTAGGGTTATTCTAACACTGGTAAGTGATAGCCTTGCATGACTACAGGCAGCCCCAAATGACAAGGAATCTAAAAGCTGGATTTGAAGCATAATCAGGAACAATTCCACATACATTTCAGCACCCAACAGATTGCAGTTGAGGATGCAGAGTATCACCAAAGGCTGTAAGGAGCACTGTGCAGCCTCTGCACCACTCTCTGACCTGCCAAACACAATCAGACACCACCACAGAGTCCCTCTGTCCTCTAAATTGGGGTTTATGCCCACAAAGCTGGGAGCAGGAACAAAAGCTGAAGATGGCTTCTTACTCATCCTGCAGCTCCTATGGCTAAAACCAGTCATTGGTTTTAGTTATATGTTGGGTAAAGCTACAGACGTGACGTCTCCTGCTTCCTAAAGATGAGTAACAAATATTCCAGACTTAGAGCAAGCAGCTGCTTCTCACCAAAACGTGTCTACATACAGTAGATTAAACTCATCCCAGAGAAAAATAGACATCTAAGAAGGGGGCAAATATGAAGAAAACAGTGGATCAATGTGTATTACAGAAAAAAAAAAAATCTCTAAATATACAATAGAAATTTCTTTGTTCCTAGAGGCCTCCAGCATTTTTTGTCTTTCTAAAATTTTTTTCCACAATTCACATACTTGAAAAATATCCTATGAACAGGGTTTGGTTTTTGTTTTGTTTTGGTTTTTTTTTTNTTGAACCTGCAGAAATGGATTTTTAAAATAGAAAATGAAAGTTAAAAAAATATGCATAATTCAAACATAATTAGAATGAGCTTTTAGGAAAAGAAGGTGGTATTTTTTAGTTCAACAAAACAATACACAATATTTCCTCTGCCACTTTTCCTCATGTAGTTCAGGCTATCTTTCTTTATTTTGTTCTTGTAAGTCATGACTTTATCTCCTATCACACAGGAGGGGCTATATTCAATTCCTTTGATTTGTGGTATTGCTCGCTGAACTGGGAGACAGGGCCCAGCCAGGGAGATTAGCCTGTAGGACAAGATGGGAATATCAGACTCACAAAATTACATGCTGCCTTTGGCTAGGTTTCTAAACTATGACATGGGAATGATTTGCAATCCCAGCTCTACTTGCTTGCAGTGTGCACTTTTCCCATCTTGGGAAAGGCACGTAATTCTACTCTGCCTAAAAGACAATGCAAATACAGATGTAACTTTTAAGAATCAAGTCAGAGAGGACACTGCCGGCTGCTTTTAAAATTCTGACTCCTAATGTATTATAAGAAATTGCTGTATTACCATGAGCACAATGTAAACAAGGCTGGATGGACCATCTTGGTCTGTCACTTATCAAGAAAGAGAGAACCAGACTCTGCCCAGGAAGGAGAGACTGTCCAGCCTGTCTACAGAGTTTTACAGTGCAGAGGTGCAGATTGAGGCCTAGGTTTGGGTTTTTTTTCATCTGTTAGGTGTATATATCAAATTACTATTTTCTCTCTGTTTTATATTTTCTACACATCCTTAAATGTTAGGAAATCCCATTGTCATTAAAATGCAGGTAGATTCTCACACACAGAAAGTGACTGCCTGAAATAAGAAAGGACAAAGCCTGCACATCATGTAGACAATATAGTAAAATTATTTGGCATGCAGAAAAGCCCTGTATTCAGAACACCAGACTTTCCTAAACACTTTGTTTCAGTTCTGAAAGAAGCAATATAGATGCTCCCTGAATGATACGCAAGTATGCTAATTTTGCATTAAGACCCTGATTCCTGTAATGTTTGCCAGCTACCCAACCTCAGGAGAAATTCGAATGAAGTCAGGTTATAAGAATTTGCTCTCAAAGTGCAAATGATGAGAACAATGGCATTCAGGTATTTGAGGCAGGCTTGAACAGAGGAGGTGACTCCCTCTTTATATCCACCCCTACCTGTACTGGTGCTGAAAGACTTTTTTTCTCTGGGTGCTTCTCACATGGCAACATGCTTCCTGAAAGCTGGATACAGGTCCTATAGGAATCTTGGATTCTTCACATGCCCTTACCTTCATTGAATGCTGTATGATTTCCTGATTCATAGTCCATTCAGTATGAAATTTCTTGATATATTACATAGTTTGGACACTTCTTCCCCTGGAATATTGTCTGTTCCCCTACTAGTTCTGAACTCAATAGTTGTGTTTAAATGATTACTGGATGAGCTGGAAATGAGCTGGATAAAGCTTATAGGCAATTATCAGAAGATATGACAAGGATCCCAGTGCTTTCTGAAGAATAGAGACTTTTTTTTTCTTTTTTCTTTTTTC
>VWZN01012741.1:8613-19879 GCA_013396955.1 Regulus satrapa | reverse complement strand
GGAGAGCAGAATTAAACCCTACATGATTTATTGTAACACTTTGCAGATGGATTGTGTCCTAGATCTTTTTTGCTGTGATCTCATTTCAGGTAGCTTATTACGATATGTCTGACTTTGGTGGGTTTTTTTTGTTTGTTTGTTTTGCTTTGTTTTTAGCTTTTTTCCTGGGTTTTTTGTTTTTGTTTTTGTTTTTTTTCCTTTTTATCACCAGGTACAGTTCAAATTTAAAAACTTCATCAGCTCCTGAGGCCCACCCCTATTACATGGGCTGGAGATTTGCCAGTGTGCCCTGCAGGTTGTTTGCCACCAACTGCTGCCAGCACACCTGTACAGAAACACTACAAGGCACAGTAGAGTGGAGAGGCAAAAGCTGCACAATTCTCTCTGAAAATGTGCTGTTTCTACCCTGCGAGTACCTACTGTGCCCCCCTTGTGCCCACCAAGACACAGAGATCATCTCAAAATAGTGCCCCTTGCATTTAATAATGCTACAGAGAAGCTTGATCCTGTGAATTCAGTGACTGAAAAGGTTCAGCAAAATATGTCCCAAGTAAAATTAACCTGTCTGAATTGTATCCAATATTTATGATGAAACACTCACATGCTTTGCATTTAGACAGCTTTGTCTCTGCGGTTTTTTCAGTCCAGTGCATTATCTAGTTAAGAGTAAGCTTTTAAATAAGGAAATGTCTTGCTTGAGATAGAAGTTAAATTTTAATATTTGAGTAAATTTTAAAATCTGAGTTAAATTTTAATAATGTACTCTAAGAATTTTGTTCCTAGGAGGGTAGCCAGCAATTAAAATCAAATGATGTCGTGCAGTATTGTACAATGTGTTTAAACAAAGATTTTTACAGGCCAAAAAGGTAGTTCTTCCACATACAAAGGTAACTTCAAGAATTTCAGCAATACCAGCAAACAGACATTTTATCCCAGGAGAACCAGTAATAATAGTGACATTGCAGCCACACAATAAAAAAGTTCTGTATCCAAAATATTAGTCATATTATTTTGCTAGAGCGAATACAATTGAATGACAATGTCATGTACATGATTGAAATGAATCCCTGGTGTTATTGCGCTATGCAAAATCCTTTTAGAAATTACCGTAAAAGTGTTGCAAAAACCTTTTCCATTCAAAAAACTTTCTCCTTCTTGGTACAATGATACCTCAATCAGATTTCTAGAGATGATATGTGTACATTCTATTTGTTGGCTGAGTATATAATTAATAACTGAATCTCTGACTTACACCATGATTAAACAAACTTGAGACAATACATGCATAAAATGTACCAAGGCTGAAGATACAGTTAAAATACACAATTCTGCAATGCTATTTTTGTTTGTAAAGGGAAGAAGATTGTACACAAAAGTCATGATGATCCTAGCGACAATGTGATTTTTAATCATGAGGATTTGCATGAAACTTTGTATTTTTTTCTCCCTTCCCTCTGTTGCAGTGACTCTACTGTATCTGGCAGAGTTCAAGGCACACTGCTAATTCATATTTCTCATCTCTTGAAAAAAGGCATAAGAAAGGCATAAAAGACAGTAAGAAATTAATATTATAATTAAGAAATAATTTCCATTTAATATATATTCTCTTACTGTGATCTTAAACATTGGCCAAGAGGAGCATCCACTACTCCTTCTCCATATCATCTTCTGATGGTCTATACCAAATAAGACTTCTTGAACTGAAATATTAGCTATACAAGTTATTTCTCATCAAACTGCCATAGTAAAGGTTATACTACAGTATGAGAGTTTTTCTCTGCTCAAAATACTGTGTGAACAGGTAGCAACATACAAATATATTAAAGTTTTTGGTAATAGATAAGGTAATTCTTTTTTTCATGTGAATCAAGCCCACAAATTATCATCTTGCATATGAGGCATGGCTAGAGTCTGTTGCATAAATAAGGGAGAATGAAAACCCAGAACCTCTCTCTGTTCTCTCTGGAAAATGGCATTGTGTGAGTGATGGGGGAAGACTCACACGCCAATCAATATTATTGATAAAGCAAGCTTCCACTTTATTCAGAAGGTGCAGTTCTTTTACACCTTTTCTCGATAGTTACACATACACGATACATTAGGATTGGTTCATAGCAGACAGGTACACTAATACAGTGGAAGATTACAATGGTAGATCTTGCCCATTTTGCAGTCTAAGAACAAAACTCTCTTTTTGTTCTTATCTTCTTACTGAACCAACTTGTACCTAAATTAAGACAACTTCGGTGCTTTCCACCTCTTGTTATCATACGGCTGACGAGCAGCTGCAGCTTGGCGACCTTGACAATCCTCTCTGTCAACAGAACATACAAATAGCTCAAGATGGAGCGAGGCCTTGAGGCCTACTCTTGCTAAGTTACTTATGCTAAGTTAATATGGCGCAGGGCTTACTTATGCTAAGTTAAATAGTAGATTGATTGTACATTACTTTTGTTAAGTTCCATAGTGGATTGATTGTACAGATTCTCATTCTGTTTATACAAAGACAGTTACAAGCTTCTTCTTTTCTCATGGTCTCAGGCCCCGTCAGTGAGCCTAAGGCACCCCAGAGTTGTGCAGAGCTAAAAATCTCCAACAGTATTGAGCTGCCTTGAGATCCAAAAATTAATGGCTTGTTACCACAGAAATAACTTCTGTTCTGGAAGGAGTATGCAGGTTCAGCAGCTTGCTAACCTGGCAAGCAAGTGCTTTCATAAAGACAGATTCTCAGACCATAATAGATGATATTTGCATTATTCAATGAACAGATGTGAATTTCAAGTTCACAAACATTCTGTATGTAATCTAATGGGTAATTGAAATTAGGACTGCCAGCCATAGCTCTTATTCCTCTTCCATTTATCAATAATTTAATTTGACTAGAACTACCAGTCATCATAGCAGAACTCCAGCCTTATTTTGTCTGAATCAGACAGCCACAGTCCCTTGGAAGTGTTTATAGCATTGAACTATCTCTTTAGCACATCAGCAGCTAAAGAACCTTCCTTTCTCTTGACATACTCTGACAGCAGCACCTGGAGCTGGAACAGGAGTACTTGGCAGCCACATGGAGACAGCATCGTCAGACCAGTGTGGAGAATCTGGAACAGGTGAGGAAGGGGACACCACCCAAGGAAATTGTGATATTTTAAAGTAATTTGCACAAAATCCAGCACAAAATCTGTAGAAAATGAAGTGATGATCCATCCAGATACATCATCCCTTGATGTACTTCTCTGAACTCCTTTCTTCCTTTTCTGTGGCTGGGAGGACATCAGGAGGTATATTAAATTCAAAGTATCTTTTTAATTTGTCCTCAGGAAATTCTCTATTCCATTAAGGCTATTTGAACTCCATATTGAGATACTGTTGCATCAACAGAGCAAATTAGGTGCACATAGGGGATTGGTGTAAACATGAAGGAAATTTTATTGGATTCAGCTTTGTAAGGGATTGAAGGTTTGTCACAGCTTCAGCATCATAGCTCTTGTCTATTCAAAATGGTAAAATGCAGCTGTTCCTCCTTGTTGAAGTGCCACTCAGGCTTCTCTTGTACTGTTCCTGGAATAATCCCTATGGCGAACTTAAACTAAAGCACGTATGCAAAATAGAAATTACAAACCTGGGACAAATGTGTTCTTNAAAGAAAAAGAAAAAGAAAAAGAAAAAGAAAAAGAAAAAGAAAAAGAAAAAGAAAAAGAAAAAGAAAAAGAAAAAGAAAAAGAAAAAGAAAAAGAAAAAGAAAAAGAAAAAGAAAAAGAAAAAGAAAAAGAAAAAGAAAAAGAAAAAGAAAAAGAAAAAGAAAAAGAAAAAGAAAAAGAAAAAGAAAAAGAAAAAGAAAAAGAAAAAGAAAAAGAAAAAGAAAAAGAAAAAGAAAAAGAAAAAGAAAAAGAAAAAGAAAAAGAAAAAGAAAAAGAAAAAGAAAAAGAAAAAGAAAAAGAAAAAGAAAAAGAAAAAGAAAAAGAAAAAGAAAAAGAAAAAGAAAAAGAAAAAGAAAAAGAAAAAGAAAAAGAAAAAGAAAAAGAAAAAGAAAAAGAAAAAGAAAAAGAAAAAGAAAAAGAAAAAGAAAAAGAAAAAGAAAAAGAAAAAGAAAAAGAAAAAGAAAAAGAAAAAGAAAAAGAAAAAGGAAAAAAAAAAGAAAAAGAAAAAGAAAAAGAAAAAGAAAAAGAAAAAGAAAAAGAAAAAGAAAAAGAAAAAGAAAAAGAAAAAGAAAAAGAAAAAGAAAAAGAAAAAGAAAAAGAAAAAGAAAAAGAAAAAGAAAAAGAAAAAGAAAAAGAAAGAAAAGAGTCCCCTTTGGTCAAATATTAGATAATATTTGCACTTTTAAAAATCCTGAATAAGTGAAATTTTTGAGCCAGATGGGTAATCCATTTTCCTCTCCCACTCATGTAGCTGTTTCTACACTGCCTGATGTGCATGTGTGTCTGGTAGAGGTACTGATGACACTGCAAAATGTAGGGATCTGTCAACTTTTTTCCCCCTCAAACACATGACAAAACTAAGCAGTTAATAAAACAAACAAAAGGAAAAGATAGTTTATATTTTAATCATCATCCCAGCCAAACAAAAATCTTCTTGCCTTAATCTGGTTCTCTTCTGTAGTAGGTTGTTTTGTTCTTTTAAGATATTCTGCAAGAATGAGATCAAGAAAACCAAACCAAAGCAGGAAACCCCGCAAACCTTCTGTTTGGTTCACACTGATGTCACAAAGAAATCAAAATTCCACCAGTTCCTTTTCAACCATGAGCTATGTACCTGCAGAGCACAGCTAATCCTCAGATAGGGCCCACTGGCCTATAGTAACTCCAACACAGAAAGAAACAAGTGGTGGTTTCTTTCCAGACTTTGAACGTCTCACTGCTTGGCAGCAGAATCCCCACCCAAGCCTGCATCCAGAAAATGCACCCAAGCCTACAAATTCAGAAAAAAAAAAAATCTAGAAATATAGATGAAAAGCTGTTTTTCTGCAATTAATTTTGGGTCTGAAACTTGAACAGCCAAGAGGAAAGGATGAAGTACTGGGATCCATTCCTTTACATGATGTATCTTCTATGTCTTTGCTGAGCTTACCTCAATTCCCCGACATCCAAGTAACTAATAGGTAATTTGTTTAATTGGATGACTGTGCTCAGAATATTTATCTTTGACAATGATAATATGCACGTAGTTCAGAGCCTTTGGTCCTGCTGTTTTTTAAAATCCTTTGTAAAACGTCAGTTGACTTCTGGGCAGAGGATCAGAATATGGTACAGTAGATCCTACACAAAGTTCCTCTCATTCTGTTTACTTTACTGAGGAGCTTTCCCCCCTCACTTTTTGCCCAATTGCTTTTTTTCCCCACCCCCATTAAGCTAAGCTGTGTAAATCAATTCAGTACATGCCTCTAAACTGCAGTCTCACAGAGATACATATGAAGACCTTCCTCAATGGAACTGTGCTGTAATTTCCAATCCTCCTCCATTACACCACTCAGAAATTGCACTTTTTGCAATTCCAAAGTTCTTTCCCTATGCTTCTTCAAGCTTACTTGCCCCTCACCTACAATTCCACTTTAAAAGCATAGCACTACTTCAAATGGAAGCTATATATCTTTAATTAACTGCTGTATCCATTTATCTTCTGAGTAGCTTCTTCATTCCTCTCCAGCTGCACTACTGCAATTTAAAAATTAGTAATTGTAAAACATCCATCACATGCAGAGTGAACTGTCCCTTACTGTTAACAAGAACACAGTGGCCACAGCCTCTCATTTTCTCTGAGTTAAGAACCACAGCCATTATGTCAAGATAAACAAACAGAAAGGTTGGGAGAGAGGTTTCTCTCCCTTATGGTTTCAGTGATCTGGGTAGCAGATGGTTTAGCAGTGGTTCAGAGTCTGATCTTCATGCTGGGATGGGCAGGGCAGGGCCTGTCTATCCAGGACCTGCCCCACTACCTCCTGTCCTGCCTGCCCTGGGAAGGCCCCTCTTTTCCTGGAACATCTGGCTCACACTGTGCCCTGACAATATCCAAGCTGACATTTTTGCTTGCTTTTTCCTCAGTTTCAAGTGTAACAGTCTAAAATAATTCATCCAGTTAAGTAAATTGTCCACTGGGCAATTTTACAACAAGGATACAAAAGCAGAGTAAGCAAAGACATGTCACAGGGCAAAGAATGTCACTAGGAGAACTGAATTGTTGCCTAGCATCTCATCCTCCCTTTTGTCTCTCTTCTGTCTTTTCTTTGGTTCTTGAAATTCAAAGTCATCTTTGTTCTAGATAAATCACAGTGGAAACTACTAGAGAAGCAACATTACTTTAATGTTGCAAGCGCTGAAAGAAAACGGTAATACAATTTCAATTTCTTCACATGCCAGTCAATCCTTTTTAGCTCTGTAATGACACTTCAGTGAATAGCAGCCAGGAACACTGTACCTACCCAAGCCCACCATCCCTACTGTCTGCTGATCAGCTGATGATGGGCAACAGAGACACTTCGCTGAAATGAGCAAAATCTGCAGCAAAATTTGGAGTCTGATCAGACTAAAAAGCATAAAGACTATTTCAAAATCCATGGTTGAGTGTGTCATTACAATAACATATAATGGATAAGTATTCTTTCTGTGAAACCATTTCATTATTTAATTAATTGCATGGGATTTTTTTATATTTAACTATTATCCAGAACACGTCAGTGGAAGTTTCATAATATTGCAGGTAATGGCTATACTAGGTGCAACTCAGATAATGCAAACTCAACACTGTCACTCAGGTAGGGCAGTTTCTCACTCAGTTTTCTGATTCCAAGCATGCAGGTGCAACCTTACCTTGGCACACATCCTTCCTATCATAAGATGCCACTGAGCTCCCTGGCTGTGCAAGTGGAAAACAGACACAAAAGCACTTTTCCCACTTCCTAATTATTTTAACTTAGTTATCAAGAAATGAGATTATGGTGTTCCTCACCACGAGTCTTTCTGTACAGACGCAGCCAGTATTTGTAACTCTCAGCAGTTACTCGACCTTAAGCAGGTTGCAAAACCTGAACCTTTACACGTTTTCCAGGCACCAAAGGCATGGTTGTTCTGCAATGTTGTTGGAGTGAGTCAGGGGGGATGCCTTGCTATAGCAGAGCTATTCAAGAAAGTGTTTAAGTACTGCCATTGCTGCTTTTACTTCAGACTTTAAAAGGTTATGCTTCCCTTTGGTCTGGCATTATAATGAATTATTCCAATCAGCATACTATTCATTTTACTTAAAGCAGTAATATTTTAACAGAGGCAGTTATTTTAATTAGTGAGGGAGAGCTATATTAAAGCACATAATGTAAAAAGAAATGGCATTATAAATGTAAAGAGCAGTTAGTAAAGAGCATCATGGTATGAGATATAGATGAAAAAACCCAGCCCATGTACAGAAAGAACAAATAATGCAAACTGTACCAAGTAAGGTTCAAACTTTGTCCTCATTTTTATAACTATAATGGCATAGTTCAGTGTGTGGAAGGAGCCTTTTATAGTTCCTGCTCTAGATCTTATGAAATCTGATCACTTTTTTTCTGCTAGTGGTTTTTATAGTTGCAGTACAGAATAAAGTATCNACTTACTTACTTTGCACTTTTGTGGCAAAAAGATATTACAGAGCATAAAGCCTAAAAAAGCTTCTTCTTCTCAGGAGAACAGTTGAACATTCAGAGGGTAAACAAAAGCATTGCTAAAGATATGTTTCAGTGTGCCACGGGGTTGTGTTTTCTGTTAAGACAACTTTGGGACTCCAGCCAATGAGAATAAACTGACAAAAAGTATAATACTGCTGACTCAGGCTCACTGTTCTTAAGGAACTGTTACTGAATCACAGCAGTTCCTTAAGAACAATATACAATTTTTATACATGGGCATGTTCCCATGGCTTCTCTCTCACTGGAGTCATTAAGCTGCTGTAGCACATTTCACAGGAGGCTGGTCATCATCCCCATTGTCTTGATATAAATCCAGAAGAAAGCCAGGGATCCCAGGGCAGGGTAAAAATGTTGTGGCTGCTTGCTCCATGCTGCCTGATCAGGAGGAGGAAGTGGGACCTTCAACAGGCAGCTCAAAGCGCCCTCACAGTCACAGACACTGGTCTTTGTGGGGGAATTTAACTACCAAGACCTCGGCTGGAGAAGCAGCACAGTTAAACACAAACAGTCCAGGCATTTCCTGGAAAACACTGATGAAATCTTCCAGACACGGGTAGTGGAGGATCCCACAAGGAATCATGTGCTGTTTGACCTTATTCTAACACAAACCTAAGGCCTTGGAGGTGTGGAGGTTGGAGGCAGCCTTGGCTGCAGTGACTGTGAGCTTGTGGAGCTCAGTATCAGCAAGTAAGATTTCAGCATGGATTTCAGCAGAGCTAAATGGGAATCTTAGAAGAATCCCATGGGAACATGTCCTGTGTGGAAGAGGGGTCCAAGAAATCTGGGTGATATTCAAGGATCAGTTCCTTCAGGGTAAAAACGATGCACCTTGATGAACAAAAATCAGGGAAGGAGAGTAAGTCCTGCTGGGATTATCTAGAAAATCTCATCATTACTCAAGACTAAGCAGGAAATGCATCAGAGATGGAAGCTGTGGGACATGTAACACAATTTTGACACCAAACATTAAGGAACCCCAGTGATAAATCATGAGATTCCGGATTACTTAAAGCTCTGGAACATCTTGAACTTCTCTAAATCAACCCTAAAAAGAACCCCAAACAAACAACAGCAGAATCTTTCCCCCCTACCCCCCAAAAAACTCCCAAACCCAAACCACAAAACTGCCACCAAATCAAACATCCAACAACAAAACACAAAAACATCCTGAAAAAAAAACCCCCAAAAACCCCAGGAACTCTCAGTCCCATAGTCCTATCCAGCTGATTCACCTGCACTTTCAGAATTCAGAACTGCATCAAATCCCTTTGCATACTCACAGACTCTCAGAACCATTACATTCATTTCCCTTCTGGGGGAAAGGCTAAAGCCACATGCCTCAGCAGTGTTAGCTACCACATGGGTTTCTGTTCACAAACCTGAGAGTGCTTGGGGGATAGCAGGCTGTACACAACAGCTGCTACCTGACTTTCCCCATCTGTCTTAATGATTCCCTACCCTGGACCTGTCAGGACCCAACTGCATAGCATCTGTTCTGGGCTCCCAAAAAGGATCAAGCTGAACCTTCTTCCAAGCAGCCTTTCTTCTTAAAGGACATCAATAGGCGTTCCTGTCATTTCTCTCCTTTCCTTCAAGGCGCCCATAATTTCACATTTAATACGAAATGAAGTTGTTTTCTATCACATGATAGAAAACACACAGTGATGGGCAATGGCACACACTCAACTCCTGGCTGATCTCACCCCATGTTGCAGGCGTGCCCCTGCCTCCCCCCTTCTGTGTGATTGTGATGTTCCCTGCGAACCCACCTCCCAAATGGAAAACCACAATTCTACACCAGGAAAAACTGCAGTCCTCCTCCCCTCCAGGCTCATAAAGCTCCCTCTCCATTTGTTCATTTTCACAAAGGTTTGATGTTGCTGCAGCGAGTTGTTTCTCAAGGACCGTGAAGGTCAAAGGTAGACTCCTTCTCTAGGCAGCTTTTCCCTCCACATAGCACAGACCTAACACACGTAACACAATAACATAGTTACTTACCTTAAAGGATGGCAGCTTTGCTTATTTCTGAGCTGTGCCAGCAGCCCCTCTAATAAAACCAGCAGCAGTTGTGAAGTCCCTGGTGAACAATCGCAAGTATCTCTCTTAATAAAAAAAAAAACAAACAAACAAACAAACAAACAAACAAACAAACAAAACCCCCCCAAAAAATTACCCCCAAAAAACCCAAAAACCAACTCTACAGGAAGAAGAGATGTGTTGATTTTTAAGATTATATGATTTACACATGGGAAGTCTAGCCCTCTTGTCTCTTCATCGCATGGTTTTAAGGACAAAAGTCAATATTGAACAACATTTCCAAGATTTTGTAGATTTGTTGGGGAAGTAGTGCCTTCAGCCTCCTTGATTACTGTGAAACAATATTTTCACTTTACAGAGTCAGTCATGCTATTCTTCCATCTTCTGTCATTTATATATAAACAAAACTGGCTGAGTATAAACAAATCTGAGAGACTGGCCTTGTGTCACTCTCAAAAGTGGTTGCTGTTAAAACAGTTGCAAATAAAGTTTTTCTGTGGTACTGAATTAACTTCTAGGACAACATAAATCTACTGGCAGATATTAGAGACCATATAGGTCTAAGAACAGACTTTATTTCTACTGTCCAGAATACGTAGGACATAATTTTTGACATTTTAAGGCTCCATGAATATATACCAAAAAGAAAGACAACTATGCCAAATTTTAACATGAAATTGCATCTGGTTTTTTAATATTTATGCTAGAAATTATGAAAACTAGAAAACAGTAATGGCAAAAATAGTGTTTAATTATAGTAGATAAACAGTAAAAGTAATTTAAGCTAGAAAAATCATTGCAATATAGGGTATTCATGTTATTATTGTTAATATAGCTTTGAATATTAATCTAGGGATTATTTCCTTTTGGCTGAAGTATGAATATCTTGAGACGATTTGACTCCATTTCAACCTTACCTGAAGGAACACGAAAACCAGTTTCTCCCTTCCAGCCCCACTAGATGGCCATCTAAAGCAATCCTCTTTGAAAATGACGTTGTGCATGGTGTCTGCTTGGAAATGCCTTCAAAATACAGTTAAATCCACGCTGTGACTCTGAACCCATCATGGTTTTTAAACAATCATGTCAACAACCAAAAACTATTACATATATCTTGACCTAGAAAAAGGAGTCAAAACTATAGCTGTTTCTAAATCCTCAATATAGCAGTTGAATTATTTCAAAAGACAAATATCCTCATCACTGTCTGAATACAAATAAATTATTTAAGAAAAAAAATCTGAAAAAAAAATCTCGTATGGAAAAACGTCTGTTTTTTTAAAGCTGCAATAATATCTGTAATTGAAATATCCAGGGAGATATGTTACAAAATGAGTGTGACTTGAATTCTCCAGCGAATATTTGCAGTTTCCTAACAATTAACTTAGTATTTATTGTTTTATGTTGTTCAGAACCAATGAAAATCTCCTAGTAATGCAAAAAATTTGACATTTTGCCAGTGTGCAGTTTTTCACCAATTTAGAGTTATTATAAATTCCATAAAAGGTTAAAAATACTTATATCCACTGGAAACCCTAATATACGATCCCTTCCAATAGTGAAATGGAGCTA
>VWZN01012740.1:218511-238826 GCA_013396955.1 Regulus satrapa | reverse complement strand
TTATGACTGCATCATTTTGA
This sequence comes from Regulus satrapa, assembly GCA_013396955.1. Classification (NCBI taxonomy): domain Eukaryota; kingdom Metazoa; phylum Chordata; class Aves; order Passeriformes; family Regulidae; genus Regulus; species Regulus satrapa. The sequence continues at coordinate 238,806 of VWZN01012740.1, read as the reverse complement.
CAAGGTAGAGAGGAACTATGTATTTACAAACAGATGCACATAATCAAAGCCTCTGAAAAAAACCAACCCTTTCCATATTTCATCCTTTTCTTTCTTCTTCCTCCTACCCTACATTCATATTCATACAGGATGTGGTGACTTTACTCCTAAAGCATCATAATAAGTTATGGAGCTTGTGTTACCTCTTTTATAATGAAAGCCACTCTAGGAAAGCACTGGCATCTGTAACATGGCTGCCCTGATGTTGCTCTTGCTGTTAGAAGGAGATTTGAAAGAGGACTAGGGAACAATTTAGTATGTGGCCAGAATCTGGTATGGAATATTTCGAACATAAACAGCATTGCAAATTCAAAGCTGAGGTTGAAGCTCCACCTCTTCAAGGAATGTATACCTATTCATGAGATTTTGGGAGTGGGGACAGAGGGGCTGCAAATATTCATTATTTATCTACTGCAGCAAGCAACATGTTTTAGTGAACTGCAAGATGTCTTCACGAAGGGCTTAGTCCTGCCACTTTGGAACTCTATGAGAAAGGTCAGGATTATCTAGAGGATGAAAGTTAGGAAGCTGCATGTCAGTCCAACTTCTCCTATAGACCTACTGTGCTATNTAGGAAGCTGCATGTCAGTCCAACTTCTCCTATAGACCTACTGTGCTATCACAGGAATTTACTTATTCTTTCATATTTTTACATACAGTGAAGTTGCCGCCTTCATGAGAAGCATTAGGCTGTTAAAGTGACTGCTGTGAATGGCACACACAATTTAATTTATTTTACATTGTACAATAGTCCCAGTCTTGATAACCAAATGAAACAGAATTTATTAAGAGTTTAGCAACTCTGAGACCAGGAATAGAGGGAGTTATTTGCAGTTTCATATTAAATCAGTCAGGCAAACCCAGCAAGCAAATGTCCTAGAGGGTTAAGAATCATTAGTATGTAAAATGGTGTGAGTTTAGCCAGATGGTCCCACTAGGTGGGCACACATACCTCCCGATAGGTGTTATTTGACCCTGTATGCAAAAAACCTGTGCTATCTGAACAAATCTTGTAGATAAGTTCAAGCAATTCTTTGAAGTAATGCATATTAACTAGAAAGAAATTAAATGGGTGTCTATCAAGGCTTGCCAAGGGCTATTCACATAGTAAGGACCACGTTAAATTGAGAAGAAACACCTCAGTATCAGAACAGATGCAACAGGAAAAGGTTCAGGTCCTTTCATTGATCAAAGAAAATACAATATCTAAAGCACTAGGAATAAGCCTTGCATTAACAACACAGAAAGTCAGTGACTTTCTGATATGGACACCACAGATGCTGTCCTCTAAAAACAATCATTTTACACAAGCACTTATCTTAGTTCATTATCTCTTTGCTTTATATTGGCCCAAGAGAAGAGAAGAAAGATGCAAAAATTTGCTCTCCTTGCCAGCATGCACACAGTAATCAAGAATACTTGTGGCTCATCAGATTATTCACAGTTGAGACTGAACAGAGCACTGATAAAAAAATGGCAAAGAGATCAATACCTGTATTCTCACCTGACTGACAGCTGACTCTGTGTCTGGTAAGAGAATTCTCCTGTAAGAATTGGAACTTTTCTAAATTCTAGTAAGTGATAACTGTGTCACAGATTGAAGTATAACAGTAATCCTCAGATGGGTTAGCAGGCAGAGAGCAAGAGGCTGTGAAATGTGCAGTGAGTGCAGCTCATCAGGTACACACTGACGTGTGTAGCAGACACATAGTAAATGCTCCATCCTTTATATACATTAACAAATACATATGAAAATGCTTGGGCTTTCCAATTTTACAACCCTAGTAGTAGCTAGGACTACAAGCTCAAAAAATGGAGGTTTAATTGTAACTAGAAATATTGGATCACAAGCAAACAGATGCAAAAGCAGTAAAACAAAGGTAAAATATTAAGCTGATTGGAATTTCACAAGATTGATGTTGTTTAAAGTGCTTAGGTTGATTACATTAAAAAACCCCTCCAAAGTACATAAAAATTAAAGTAAAACAAATAGTATTAACCATTTCAGTTATTATACAAATACAGTAACAGACCAACAAAATAAAAATAAATTAAAACAAACCCTTCTAAAAGATACTAGCAAAGAACAGGTACACAGCCAAAACTTTTTAAAATTTCTAGTACTCATTCAGCTGTAAGACACTGCTCACAACTATCAGCCACATGTAGCAAAAAAAGAGAGAAAACAAGAAGGATCTGCTGTTGGGAGGCATCAAACCACTGGTAGCTGCAATTGATATTGGAACAGATGAGTGACTGAAATGCAATGTCTGAAGATAAAAGTGGTAGCACTTTAGGACCCACTGTGTTTAATTTTTCTAGGTCTTCAACATTTTTACTAAACCAGAAATTAAGGGAACTCCTACTGTTTTGTTTTCTTTACTCCAACTGCTAAAGGAACAAGACATTTTATATATGATCTAATACTCTGAGGTAACTAAATGTCAAAATATAATTGACAGGAGTAATTTTGGGACATAATTTCAAAAAGGTATTCTGTTTCATTGGTATGGCTTTTCCATCACTCCACTCTTCTGCCTCCTTCTGCTGTGTCCCCAGATTAGAAATGCCATCAAATTCCAACAGCCTGTTCTTGGAAATATAAAAGCTGAGTTCTGAGCTCATCCTCTAAGGTAACTGATTCATCAGCACTGCAGCACAGCACATGACTTTTTAGGGTTTTTTTCTAAATAATAATAATAATAGCATTTTTAAACAGACAATGCATCTCAGCAACAGCATGGGAATCAATTGGAAAACTTCAATTGTTGTTAGACTGAATATACCTAGACCCTGACACCACAAAATATCATAATTTTAAGGAAGCACAGAATAGTATTAGAGATCTGTGCTAGTATTTTGTTTTCTAGCTGCTGGCTGAAAAGCTTTTATTGTCTTAGGTATTTTTACATTCTTTCACAAGGGACTGGAAATCTACGCATAAGAAAAGAGGGATTATGCTTTATTTAATCCACTAAAATACTTTACACCATATGATTGTTCCTGTGGGGATCCAACCCTGCAAAAATTGAGTGAATGTGCTTAATCTGACAAAGAGTTTCTCTCTGCCTAGACAGGCACTGTTCATACAGCTGTGACAGACAGCTTTTGGACTGAAGTCAAGACATTCAGCACACTGGAGACTGCATCCAATTTATAAAACTGTGACCACAACTTTGTTAATCAAAAGAAAATGCCCCCTAGTTTAGCTTGTGTTAATGTGAAGTGTGTATTCCACAATGTTTCAGAGTTGCTGTCAGACTACTGGGCAGTTGTGACACTAGTGCTGTGATCTTTTCATGGGCTAGCATAAATTAAAAATGCTTTTTGATACTTTATGAAACAGCTTATTCTAGTAATTTTACTCTCAACAAATTACTGCAATGATCTGCATGTTTTACAATCTAAAGCTGTCTTGCAGTGGAGAAAACCAGAGATTATTATCCTCTAGCTTAGCATTTAAATATTAATTCAAACTGTTAACATTTTAAAAACCAATTTTTGCAAAAGTCTATTGAAATAAGGAAAATGTTTCCTAAAATTGAACAGATCTAAAAATTATTTTTATGAAAAATTACTTTTCATATAAACATGAGCCCTGAAGATTCAAATAATACCTTAAGAATATCTGCTTTGTTGAATCTTTTAACACTAAATGTAAAAATGTTCAGTAGTAAATTGTGAAATACAGACATTTGGGCCAGCACTGATTAATGCTGATCTAGAAGTGATTTCATTCACAGTGAGGAAACCTTTTCTATTTTAAAAGGCCAATAATTTTTATATTTTCATACAGAAATTCTGAATGTTTATAAATAAATCAATTAAGAAGGATTTTCAGGTTTAGCTTTTAGTAGAAAAGCTCCTGGGTCTCAGTGGGAGTTGAAGTCTCCCACGTATAAACATGTTTATCCTCTGTACTAGAGACAGAACATTTCATTCTAACATCAATAAAAGAATAAGACTGCATCCTAATTATGCTTGTCTTGAGCCTGCATACCAGCATTCATTCATGTGAGTGATCTCTGTAGACCACTGCTATCATTCACTGAAGTCCTCTAAAGTTACATTCTATGTCTGTTTTCTTGCATCAGTATAATAACATGATAAATCACAAATAATCTTAGCTGAAAGGTCCACTTCCGTTTCTCATTCAGTGTAAAGTGCTACATTGCCTTAGTTTATAAAATGACCATTGGTAAATCCAACTGAACTCCAGATGATGTTACAGTAGAAGCTACTTCATTTTCACCGATATTTCACAAAAGATACTTCACATTCACAGTAGAGTACAATGAGAAACATTATTATCTTTTCTACAGAAGACTAAAATATGAGATGTAGCTGCACTTCAAAAGCCATTTCTAGAAATGGAGTGTTGGCCACAAAGTGTCAGGTAGGCTTCTTAAAGAAAAGGACAAAAAGCAACATTGTCTGATAAATAGATAAGTGAATAAAATGTAACAGGTAAAAATAAATTTTGTGAGATGAGAATGTTTCCTTATAAATACTAGAACCAGCTGTCTGTCCCCATGACAACAAGGGGAGTGTTTTTGCTGTTGATGTAATTGGAATCGGACTTTGGCTACCGAAGCTCAAGAATTGCATAATGGAGTGAAAGTGAAAGGTTGTTGCCCAGCATCACCACTGACTCCAGCCACTATCAATCCCTTCTCAAACCCTATTGATACTTTCTTCTACATTTATTCTTTGCCAAATTCAGGTATTCAGGTGAATTCAAAAATTTTATTAGCCAGTGCATGACAAGTGCCAGCCAAATTCACCCAGGAAAATCACAAACTAAGCCTTTTGTACTAATTTTGAAAACAAGCACTCCAGATCTGTTTCTGTGGTGACAAAACTCTGTCAAATATGACCAAATTGTTAATTGATGATATATACATGATAGTGTGTACACTAGTGGTTGCTATGTACTATGTTTCTAAGAAATGGACTCCATCTTAAGAAATGAAAATGGGGCCTACAGATATTTAGAAAATTGCAGGATCAAGCTGTGTCTATCTAATGTACAAACAATGCTTATTTAAATGGACTGGATCATTTCAGTCCTGATAGATATGTTACATGTGAGCAGTGTTGCATTCTTTGCAAACCCAATTAAAGTAAACAATCTGTGGTATCATTTCAACAAAAAATTTATCTTTATAAAAGCAATTTATCTCTGTATCACCTATGTGATCTTACTCCCTTTATTCCAGTGCTCTGTAGTTCTGAAATCTCACCTCATCTCTACTATCTCATGATAAAGTGACTGAAAATAAAGAATTACTTAGTTCCAGTGTAATTTAAATCCCTCTATGTGAATTTTAGGTCTGTGGTTACACAGTGAAGGTTTTTTACAACCAAAATTTAAATTGTTTTGGAAGAATACCTTTTCTGCAGCGGAGTAACATGTAAAAAAATCCCCTATACAACCACAACTCAAATCATAATGAAATTGATTTTTTTCCTTACACTTAAAAGGGGTTAGGATATGTCAGGATTCATTTAAAGGAATGCTTTGTAAATCAACACACTCCAAAACCATCTAGAAAGTTTTAAATAATTCTGCCCTAAATGTAATGAACGCTTTCGTATAAAATACTACTCTAGCTGGATTGGGTTTAACAGTTGACATCCAAATCTTATTATCTGTAAATGTTAGTCCATATAAATTCCACTAAAATCTGACTTCAAGTAGCTCTTCAATCAGACTTAAAAACTACAAACAACCCCCCCTCCCCCCTCCCCACCTAAACCAAAGTTCTGAATGCCAAAAATGGACGGTTATAGTCAACACCACATAGACCATTGACTAGGAGATAGTGTATTGTTGTTCAACCATCCGAGATGTGGTCTGTGTAAATAAAAGTCAGTTCAGGGGAGCCATCGCCTTCTTTTGCGTGCAGCATCCTTGTGCGCAATTATTGCAGTTTGCCAAGTCACTCTCTTGACTGATAGAATAAAATATAGCCAGACTCTGAATTTTTTGATATATCAGAGGTCAGACCATAGAATTCTTCAATAGCTTGAGCATCTATTTTCTGCAAAACAAATAATTTTTTAATATGCTGTTAGATAAAACAAATACCAAGCACAGACTAAATGACTATATGAGCAGAAAAAAAAATTCAGTCGTTTTGAAGTAGCAATTAGAAAATTCTGTTGGAAATTTAAGCAGTGAAAGGGTAAAGATTAGGGGCTGAGCCTTGCTGATCTCACACATGAAAGTCATAGGCATGTTTCTGTCACTGAACCTAACCGTATTAGGCTTTTTCCAATAACAGAGAGACTCCTTGGAATGCAGTGATGAACACTGTTAAAACACATAAATTTGACCATGTGATCAATCCCATGTTTCTCAAATTTACAGAAAACTTCTTCAAGACTTGTCCCATCCAGCATCCCAATGCTTACTTTCCTTAGCTCTTGGGAAATCAGACTCAAAACCTCAGTTTTGCCAGTGTGCCACAATGACATAAGGATTTGTGTTAAGAATGAATTTCAGAATTCTTAGGCAGAATCTGCAACATTTGTGGGACAGGTTCTACTCTAATCTAAGTTCAGGCAACCCCAGGTCAATTGCACAATTCAGAATTTCTTGTATCTTCCCTATTCAAAACTGAAAATTCTACAGCAATGCTAGCTTTACCCAGTCCAATTTCACCAAGTGATAAGGTTTTAATGAATTAAATTTATTTTATTAGATATAAAAAGCATTCAAAATTAAACTATTTAAGTTGGTATTAAAAACATTTGATGTTGCTCTGAAATAAAAAAAAAAACCCTCTGACATGACAGAACACAAACTACAGGATTAATAATTTTGTTCACAATCTTTCTTCCTAACAGAGTTGAAATAAATATTACAACCAAACTGTGGCTTTGCAGACTGGTAATCTCTACCCAGCTCTGGATCAGAATTTAAATTCCAAGTAGGTAAGCAAACATTAATACAAAAGTTGTGCTCATGACCTTAAGCATACTGACCTCTACAATGTCATCATCAAACAAGAGCCAAAATCCATGACTTTTCACAATAGTAATGTAATGCCCTCGATTCGGTCCACTAGAAAGCAAAACAAAACACCAAAATATTAGAATATACTACTGAGTCCATTTTGATAAGTCACATTTCTTTATGAATGCAGAATTATAATTAAATGTTATGAAAAACATGGTAAATCCACTTCTGGTAGTACACTAAAATTTTAGTCCTTTCACCTTTTTATTTTAACTTGTTGCAAAGCTAACCAACTGAAACCTAAAGGTTTTGTTTTCATCTGTGCCAGCCCCATTAAGTGAATTATCCTACAGAACACTTAACAAGTTGCTCGTGGTAGGCATCAAATACATTAAAAACTTTAAGAACTAAGTATAAGGGGGGAAAATTAACCAAGCTGATCAGTCTTTAGCCCTCGGAGAGTCCTGGCTCCCAAAGTTTTTAAGGGATCTTATGAGGAAGGAGGTGGTTTCATCAATTTAAACCAAACTTGTGACTTCTGAGACATTATTTCTTAAACTGGTATTGATTTACTCTGAGGGGGGTTGGCTGAATGCTTCAGCCCATGACACCTGCAGCAGCGGCAGGCTTTGAGCCCTGCCTCCCATTCTCCCCACGCCTTGTCAGGGATAGCTCTGCCCTTGGCAAACATCTGGGAATAGCTTGAGATGCACGTGAAAGTGCATTACCTTCCACAGTGAACAACAACAGCTACCAAGTCGTACATCCGATCTAAATTGACGGCATCGCCAGAGGTGTTGAAGAGACGTAACTCCAGAGGAAACACCACCCGGTAAGACAGCTTTGTATACCTGTGCAATTGCTCCATATACTTGAATCTCTTGAGGTGTAAGGCAAGAATCATTGGCAGTTTTTTTACTCGCATCCTGTGAAACCGTTAAGAGCGCATGTGATAAACATCTGACCGGCTCAAAGCCATTCTCTCTTCCTTTTATAACCAAATGTCTGCATTACAAAAGCACTTTGTAAGGAACGACAGCCAGTTAGAAGTAGCTTCTAGACTAAGACACACACCTTTAAATTTGTCTGCAGGTTCTCTGGTCCACACAGAGAACGCATTTGGGATGAAAGGCTTCTAGGCATTTAAACAAAATAAATATCAAGGAGTAAGTTTGCCAGAGCCCAGGAGAGCCATGGGGAAACAACCTGCTCTTTGCTTACCTCTTCTGTGCCTCTTGTTTACTGCAGCAAGTTTCACAGTAGTATTTCTGTTCACTACATAGTGTCTCTGTGTTACTGAAGTCTCTGTAAATAAATACAATCATCAATTCTTTAAGGATATGAATACATTTGCCCCACTTGGGCTGATGAACTGCATCCCAAAAAGACAAACAGGATGAAATCTTTCCCCATTACAGTTTTCTAAAACATCTGAAGTGAGTGTATTGGAGTTTGCAAATGGAATTAGGGTATCTGGCTGCTATGACAAGTTATATTAGGAGATGAGGCCCTCTATATGATACAAAAGAAAGGTCAGGTGTCTCAAAATGGGACCTGTATCTGGTCTCTCACATAAAGGGGCTGCCCAGATTTGGGTATAATCACTCAATCCATTCTGTTTCTTTTTAAGTTATTTGCAAAATGAAACAACTTTAAGTGCACTTCAGCCATCCCCAAATATCTCACATTTTATGGTGCTCTTCCATATGAGGAGTTTGAATTCTCTTACAAAAAGAAATAAATTGAACTTAGTTTCCTGCATCCTCTAACCTTTTGAACAGTCATCCAGAAGTTTTTAGATTATACTTTTTCATTTTCTAAAAAAGGAAAGATGCAGCTGGTATTGATTTTTTTAAAAGCTCCTGATCAAGTAAACACACTTGAAGATATTTCTGGATTGGGCTTTTGAAGTGACAAAGGCAGTGGAAGGCTGGTTTGCTAGCATCTCTCAGTTTACAGAAAAGATTTGCTGGAAGTCAAAGTGCTGATACACTTTGAATCAGAATTTTAGGTACTCAACACCACTTAACTGTAAAAAAAAAAGGAATTATTTTTGTCACCTCTTGTGTTCCATTGCAGCTGAGCAGGTGTTTTGAGAGCTGTGAATAGAGATATAAGCACCTATCTTCCATTTTAAACACCTGGGTTTTCCTGTGACTTTGGGCTTTAAACAGATATATCAGAATTCCAGAACTGTCTTATTGAGTGCCCGTACCTTGTACCTGACAGGCTTCTGAACTCCAGGCAAATTCAGACCCAAATAAATTCCCTTCTACCACTGCAATTCACATTCATGGAGGCTGAACTCCACTGGGCTAGTGGCACTGTCTGCAACTTCAGCCTGCTCTTACAGGAGGCAGCACCAGAATCATCTTAAAGGCAAAGTGAGGATTCTGGGAGATTATTTCTTCCTGACATCATCACTACAGGGATAGGTGGGAGAGATGAAGGATATATGGTTTGTTAGGGCATAGATATTAGAAGTTAACTACACAACCTCATAAAAGTTTAAGGTTGACAGAGCATGACAAAGAAGCACATCATATAACTGCATAATATTTTTAATAACTGAGAATAATTTTACTGGTTTATTCTTTTGATAAAGTCTTAACACTGAGGACAAAGAGCTGAAATTTACGAAAAAATACATATTTTAAATTACAGCTAAACTTTGATCATAAATATTATTATTTATCTAAAAGAAAATAAAGCATTATCACTGGGAAGGATTTGCTTCAGTGTTAAACAGTGATCTCAATACCTGATTTCACATCTGAATTTAAACACAAAATTAACTGAATTTAGCCAATTCCTCTGAAAAACATGGCAAACTTTTAGGGAAGCATAAGTGAACAACTGAAACTTGAGAAAATATTAAAGATAAGTTATATGTGTAGGGAACATAAGACTCGGTAGAATGTGCCTGTGAAAGCTTTAGGTTGGCTGTTAGAGAAAGAGTCTGACATTTATTTTCAAAGCCTATATCTCAATATTTACAAACAGCAAACAAATTTGGGGAATTTATTTGTTTTCTTCCTATCTCAAAGTGAAGCAAGTAAATAATGTTTTTCTCACATTAAGAAACATGCAGATGGTAAAAATTTGACAGATACTGGTTTGTTCTATGCCAATGCTCCCATTAAATTTAATTAAACTCGAAGAGTTTCTGATTCCTTTTAAAATGTACTAGTTAATTTGATCTATTAATATCTATTATGAGTACTATTTATTAGTAGTAGTAGTATTTATTTATTAGTAGCATTATGGTATCTATTTTTAGTAGTATTAGAAAAAAAGTTTCATTGAAAAAATGGTTAGGCGTTGAAATAATTGCAACTTCAGTAACTCTTTCAGCAATAGAGAAATTTTAGCATCACACCTCTAACAGATGTCAAACAGTTAAAAACAAATTATTGACTTCACAAAGTCTGCATATGCAAGAGCCACAGCCCTGCAGAACTCTTCTCTAGACCTGAAAAGCTAGTTTAAAGATATGTCTAACTCTCTCCTATTCCATCAACAGTCCAATCTGCATTCTGCTTATATGTTTTTTATCAAGAGAAATAAATTTTTAAACACACCTTCTGAAGATGCACTGACTTATCATTGACCTTGTGCTTCTACAGCCTCTCTGCAACAGTGAAAAAAGATGCTTTCTATTGTTTATATACATTCATAATAATAATTTTGTGGTTTAAGAGATGAATTATTAGTGCAATATAAATTATTATACAAGTCAGGATGAAACTTTGCAACTCCTAGTGGAAATAAAAACAATGGATATATACTATATTTGTTATTGGACTTTAATTGCTTCAGGCCCAACTGTCTATCCTGTGGGTTTAGACTATGCCAGAGGTTTGTATTCTTTCTGTTATTTGGACACCTTGAGCACACAGTGACCTTTTATATTTTGAAAAACTACAGAAATAAAAGAACATTCATCTGTGGTGGTGAAGAGATTCATTATACTTAAATGTTATCTTGCACAGCTTTTCTGTATTTTACCTTTAAAATGCAGCAGCCCTTAAAGCTATTAAAACACAGAAAAGCAGCTGTTAGAAGAAAAAGGAAATAGCAAAGATTCAGAAAGGAGTAATAATTTGGATGTTCCTATTGAAAGAAACCACAAAAACACTTACATTTTGCATAATAATGCACAATACCAGACAGCAATGAGCCAAAATCCATATTCTAACTGAATAGATGTTTTCTAGACAGAGGTAGAAATATTGCTAACATAAAACACAATCAGAAGAGATGAGAGGTGATAACTCTCCTCCTGTTTAATGTGTATTTGTTGGCCTGTACCTCCCACCCCAATAAAAGAAAAATTGGGGTTTTGCTTTCTTTTATTTTCAAAAGGAGCAATGAGTAAACTTCAAAATGCATGTCCTGCTGCTGGAGTAAAGGCACTACTACGCTGGAATGCATAAAGAGACTTAGGGCATCCATTCTTCTCAGGATTGTACAGATCTCTGTTGGAATATTATGCCCTGTTCTAGAGAGTGGCACTTCAAGAAAGACAGAGTTCAAGAGAGAGGTCCAATTGGAGAAAAGGTTGAAGAGTAATGAACATGTGTAGAGATCCAGAGAAGATAGCCTGAGAAGCAGAAGTTGAATGACCTTAGGCTGTTTAATTTTTTTTTAAAAAGTGATCACAATCTTCTTCTATGTAAAAGGCTACTGCTAAGGGGAATGGGGGCAACTCCTGGTTTATGTCTAGAGTACACAGGGCAAGTAGAAATATGCTTGAACTGAAACACCAAAGTGTCATATTACACAGCAGGAAAAACTTATTAATAGCAAAGAACAGGAAGGACTGCTGGGGTAGACATCAAGATAACACTGCTAAAAAGATCTTTTGGAACAGGTTGGAAAAGCATCCTCTCTGACATGAAGGTAGGGGCTAACCTCTCTGGAGTCACTTTCAGCTCCACCATTCACTGGCTGGTTGCAGTTCTGCAGATGCAGTTCTTCCATGTCATAAGCTACAGCCACTATCTGTTCAGTAGCAGAAATGCTATTGCTATTTTTACTGAAGTACTTACTCTGCCTTTACATAAAATGGCCATTCCCAACAAAACATTTCCAAGGAGATAAAAGATCAAGAATGCAAATAAAAACTGGAGAAAGCTGAAGGACAGATGGTAACTTCTATGCAGGAGCAGTTTCTAACATGTTCACCAGACTCAGCTGTAGGAAAATCTCAGAGCTCAGTCTCCAGTACCAGAGAACCAAGTAACGACTCAGATTAGAAAGGACTTCAAACTGCAGAATCCTTACAGCTCAGTGGGATTACAAACTGACTTTGAACACCATAGGGAAAAGTAACTAATGCTGGCAAGTTCAGGGCAGTGGCTACAGAAAGACCTCAGAAGTGTGCAAACAAAAGCCTGTAGTACCAATAATGATTCAACTACTGGTTACTATGGAGAGGCAAAGACACTACAGGAGAAAAAGAGAATGCCCTGCTTCCCAAAGCCTCTCTTTGGTTTGCTCAGTTATTACAGGGAGGCTAATTAATGCAGTGTGGACTACTTGAGGACAGCTACAGTATCTGACGGGAGATTGAATAGAAGCTGAGAAGGAAAAAACTTTAAATTATAAAACAAGTCACTTTTAGTACAGTTGTCATATTCACAGAGAAGTCACTACTTTCTGATTCAGGAAACAGTTAGTATGTCAAAGTCTTTCTCTTTCTGTAACTCTCACCTTGGGATGGCACACAAGAAATCCCTCCTAAGCATTCCAGAATAATTAATAAATGGAATTTCAACCTTGACAGCAATTTTGGAGTTTGAAGGAGTTTGACCATTGATAATCATTACCTTAGAATAGCAACATATTGTCTTAAATATAGGTAGTGGTTTATTTTAATAATGTCAAAAATCTGGACATTTTAAATCTCTCAGAATAATCACTCATGTAAGACTGATTTTTACTTTTTTTTTGATTACTAGAGTTTTAAAGTTAAGAACATACTAGGAGCAGAACAGAAATTTAGAATAAAAGACTTCACATAATTTTAGGCTGAGACACAGAATAAGAAATTTCTGATAATATAACAAACTTTTGAAATATTTTGCCCTCTACAGACTCTAGCACTCATTCTGAAAAACACACACAACTTTTAATATGCATCTAAACTCTCATCAACAAAGAATTTGTCTAGAAGCTTAAAGACAAGACATTTAAATGCCTTTGAAGCCAATTATTATTCTGCAGTAATTCATCCAGACAACACAATCAATTATTTCCCCTGAAAGTTGATTTGTTTTCCTCTTTCAAATACATGCATTGAAACAGAAAGTGAGTAAAGCAAAGTACATTGACATCTATTTTGTCATTAGAGGAAACATCCAGTTTAAAGTCTTTTTCTCCTGCTTAGGGTAAGTTCAAATCTAAATGTTATTCTACTTTTCTTTTCTATACCTGCTAGATCTGAGAAATCTAGCAGTTAGAACTATCTGCCAAAAAGATGCATTCATTTACCTTAGACAGTGCGTGATTGATGTGTTCTGCTCCACATCAACAGAAAGGTCAAGAAAATCTTCATCTTTGCTACTAACCTGTTGCAAAAAACATGCATGTGAGACAAAAATGCCATATATCTAAATGCTGTTTGTACCTTTAACAAATGCTAAATATATTTATTTCTGTAGAAATTGCTCTTGCATAAAAATAATTAATTTCAATGCTTTAATTTTTTTTTTTTAGTTCAGTGTAACCAATGTTCAGTATCATATTTATTAGTAATTCTACCAATCCAGTTTTCATGTAATTTAACTTCTGTCTATTCCACTTATCCAATCCCACCAACCATGGGCCATAAATGACAGCCTACTGTCCAGTAAAGGTGAACCATATTCCCCTGTATTATCTGGGATTGGTGCACCTTGTATGTTTCCTTTTTATGTAACACAGTCTTACTTTTATTATCAGAAATCTATTTACCTTTTGTATAACATATTACAATATGCATCCACATTTTATTCTTACATAATTATTTCCACCATTAAGGATGCAATGAAGATCATTTCCAAATATCTTCCTGTCACAAAATTCACACTTAACCATGTTATCCTTTCACTCTAGTGAGTATTGAAAAGGGTGAGTTTATGCTTCTGGTTGACACAGCTACATTTCCCCATTGGATAGTCTTCCTGGTCAATATTTTGATTTAAAAATGTAAAAGATTAAAGGTAAATATAGCTCAGTGATAATATTTCACAAAATCATTTTGATAATTTTTTTTTTTTTTTTAGGCAGAACAAGACGATAAAAATTATAATGAAGAGTTTTTATTTTAGAAATTTAAGTCAAAATATTTTCAGAATGACAGATCTTGATTTTTGCATTGAAAATTATTTTTCACTAAGAGTTTTTAATCTCAAAGGTGAGGTAATATTAACAAAAAACCCATCCAGATGGTTAATTATAATATTTCAACTGAGTCAAAAGACTGCAGAATTACTTGCTGCATGTGAATTCAGTCATATTCGTAACAACTTTTTTTTATAAAATGTTGCATGAGCACCCCATATTTTGCCTCCTATTACTGCATTTCCTTAGAATAACTAAATCAGGTGGGAGAATAGTGAAGTCCAAATCAAGAATTTCTGTGAGGGGATGAATCCATTGTTCAGGCAGAAGCCCCTCAGGCTCAGCTTTTGCAATTCTGATGATATGATAGTTATGTACCACTTTAGCTCATATTTTTATTATGTCAGGGATCCTGTAAGCTTGGTGAATACAGCCTGTATCAGACCTGGATGCAACAACATGCAAGGTGAGAAACAGTTTTGGCTGGATTAATTTTGATATTATTAAAGATGTATAGAGGCATAATGCACATGCAACTGAAATGAACAGCAGTTCTTCAAATTCTCCCTGAGATATGATTTGACTCACAGAGGACAGGAAACCACAAATTGGCAGCAACTGACAGCAATATAAATATACAGCTAAAATTTGAAAGATAAAGCAACAAAGCTCCAGAGAACATTGTGTCTCTGCAGCTGGAACTAAAGTTCTGTCAGACACACTGAGTATCATGAGAACTTAAACACTTGAAAAAGTCCTTGGCAAGTACAGTGCTTCATCTGAATGCCTCAGAGAAGCTAGGAATTCTGTTATTGATTTCTGCACATCAAATATTTACTGGAAGGGAAGATGAGCTACTTAGAGCTAGAATAATACAGACTAAAACTAAAGGTAGCTGGAAAACCAGACTCAAACTCCACTCTTTGCAAGTGAGAATAAGAGCTGCTGAAATCTGAATAATTCTTCATGCAGTACTTATGAAAATTTTAGCAAAGGAATAGATTTTAATCTGTTTTACTATTTTCCTAAGATTTCAAGTTACATTAATCCAAGGAAAACAAACTGGAAAAATATCCTAGTAGTATACAGTATTTCTGTATTCAGAGGAAGCTACAAACAAGCTACATTTTCCATAAAGCTTCATCACTTTGAATTATAAGTAGGGAATTGAGCAATTATGCTGTTACCCAAGGACACATCCTCATTTCAGCACTGTTTCTCTCAGTAAACACTAGATATTGATTTAGAATTAGGCCATAACTATTCAGAAAAGTTTGTCAGTTAAAAAATAATTCTAAATTTTCACTTATTTTAACTTGCTATTACCTGAGGTTTTATAATTAAAATAGATTAAATAATTAGTTTTCAGTATCTCCCTCATGTGTTTATTTATACAAGCTTGTTCCAAACTTGCTCCAACATCTTTTTTCATGTTGACTACCACTGTATCTCTTCTCCTCCCCATCCTCCTCTGACCAAGTACCTGGAAAATCCATATATATTTTCTTGGAATACAGAGCTATTCCTTATGATTAGAAATATTAGACTATGCTCTTTTACACATGTGGTAGGACCTGGGGAGAGTTTATCTTACCAAACTTCAGTTGTCTAAACCTCAGTTTGCTGTCTGAAGATACCTTCTCTGGGCACCTTCTGCCTATTAATGCAGCTAATCTAAAGTTGGGTTTTCTTTGAGGAAGCCCACAGTAGCAGCACTGATCTGAGTAAAAGTACATCATTCTTAGGCCAGATCAGTTTGTTGACCCAGTTCTCAGCATTGCTGCACCCACAATTGCAACAGCTTCGTAACACCATGGAGCCAGGATGAGCTGTATGGAACAAAACCCCAGACACTGCTAAACATTTTGTTTCACGGAACAACCTAGAGACAGATGGAGAGAATTTCCAGCAAAAGCCCCTTCACAATCTCCATCATCATCCCAGGAGTCGAGAAAACTAGTTCATCCTTGATGCCTATCAACTTTGCTTTACCAAGCAAAGGTTAGATGATGTTATTTCCAATCTTTGTAGAAGGTCAGTGTCACTGCTCTCCCCCAAGGAGATGTTTTTTCCTGTCTGTGTTATTCTTTCATATGCAACCTCACTGGAACAATTAAAAAAATATTTCTTTTCTCTTTCATTAGAACTATCTGTTTAAAAAAGACAGTAATCAATTGGAGATTTGTAATCAGGTTTCCCAACTAAAATTAATCTTTACGTATAGCTTAAATGTAAGAGATTTCAAACTGACATAATCCTCTAGAAAATGTTAATAATGAACCCTCCGTATACCTGTCAGACTCTTAAGATGCAATTAACACAAATTCATCTTAATGTTTTCCTTATTTTATGAATATGATGTGAATATCTTCTTTCAAAGTGAAGAGTGATAAGGAAAGGTACTGATTCACTAGCAAGCATTTAAACTGTAGAGATATGTATAAGGACAGCAAAACCTGGCAGAGATTAGCCAAGTACTGCTCAGAAAAATAAATCTTTAGAAAAGAATATACTCACTTCAAGAAGTAAATTCTACAGGAATATCCACATTTCTCAGATGTCTGAAAAGATTCATATATTTATTTATACACAATTTTATTTATACAATCTATTAATGGGCAATAACAACAAAAAAATCTATCCCAATGCTTACGGTTTCACAGTTCAAACATCTAGTTTCGTTAGTCAGTGTTCCCTGAAAAATCTCATGCACCCAGGTGAGTTCTTGTTTATTGTTCTCTTCAGCTTCATTCATGTTGCCATTTTTCAGTTTCCCATTCTGCTTTTCCTGTTTCTTCTCCTCCTGCAAAATGTCTGCAATGGTGTTGAGCAGGTAATTTAAAAACTCATGTGCATCCTGCTGCATGTAGTTGTCAAAGAGATCTGTGAATAAGAGAGTCAAGATTTGTACAGCTGAATATCCTTTCCTCCAAAAATAATTTTTCCAAAATGCTTGTATTGGCCCTTGCTCAGCAAATTATTTGGAATCATCCCAAAGGACAAGTAGCCAGTCAACCTGGCTTCAGTGAAGCTGCTCTGGGAGAAAGCTTCATCTTACCCAACTTTAGCTGTCTAGAAAGTTGCACTCTTTGGAGTTGGTTGTGTAGGCTCCCACTACAGTCAATGAAGAAAGAGCGTGACTCATCCTAAATTACTTCCTTACACTAGACATTTACTGCTTACCTTTAGTCAGCACTGACTTCCAACCATGTATTCCAAGTCCCTTAGACACTTAGGATCATCAGAATTTTAACAGTAAGCCATGTGACTGGGAAAACTGAAGCCACTGGATGCTGACACATACTTGTATTCTGTGTTTGGGAAGGAGTTGCCTTTCCTCACAGTAGCCCACAGGGCGCTGTGCTTTGTAGGTATGGCTCAAATGGTGGCTGATACTGAGAAGTACTCGCACAGCATCAAGGCTGTCCCTCCAACCATCATCCTGCCCAAAGGCAGGTAGGCTGGGTGTGAAAGAGGTTGGGAGGGGGACATAGGTGGGGCAGCTGACCCAAACTGGCCAAAGTCACATTTTATGCCATGGAACTTCATGCTCATCACTAAAATCTAAGAGAAAGATGGGTGGGTTTTCATTATTAAGATAAATCTCTTCCAAGCAAACTTCTACACATGACAAGGCCCCATGTTCCAGGTGGTAGCTGGAAATCGTCTATTGATGGGAGGTAGAGGATAAATCTCCTTTGGTTTTCCTTTGTTTCTGAATGCAATTTTTGTTTTTGTTCTGTTTTTAAAATTAAACTACTTTGATCTCAACCCATGAAGTTTTTTCCTCTTATCTTCTCCTCCTGGCCTGATGAGACAAGGAGTAAGAGACAGGCTTGGTGGGCACTGGCAGCTAGGTTAACTCAAGGTTAATTCACTTCAAGTAGTAATAATAACACCATCTAACAGAGCTCATTTTTCACACACAAGTCTGATGAGAAAAGACTTGTCCTGTTCAATATGAAATGCTTTCAGGAAGAAGGGAAAATACCAAAGGGTGATTTAGTACAGACTTCTCCAGTAAAGGCTTAACTCATCCACCATGTCAAAGAAAAAAAAAAAAGTGTATTCCCAGAAATGTTTATTTTTATGCCCCTGCTCCTGAAAAAGTTCATGTGGATTTCCTCAGAAAATATTGTACAGAACCCTTGGCTTTGTAGTGTCTAGCCTGGACATACAAGCAGGGTAATACACACTGACTCTGGCATTAATCTAAAAAAGCTGAAAACATAAGATCCAGTCTTTACAAGTGATCCCCAACAGTGTGGGGGCATTTATCACTAGATGACTCAGAGTTAACTTTTTCATTATTTCAAATGTCTGTTCTGAAATGAACAGTCTGCCCATTTATACGCTGTCACCAGGAAGCAATTTCTTCCAGGTGTTTGACTCATACTTTGTTTCTTCATTCAATGCCTCTCTGTTTCTAAGCATACCATGCACACTGATATGAATCCAGGCCAAAATGGACCTGTGAGAGGCTTCTCCATCTTAAGATGTTACTCGTATCCCTTAAACAGAACTACTACTAGATTAGGTATATGCTGTTGCCAACTTAATGGTTAAAAAGGGTCTGATGCTTCACAAAGTAAGACTGTGTCCACTACTTCCAAGAAGCAGAGCAGCAGCTGATGTGTGAGGTGGGGTGATTGACCACTCCACACATGCCTGGTTCCTTATCCTCCTGGGTGTTCTGGAGCTGGTGGTGCCTGCAGCCTTCCTAGGTCACACAGTTTCTACACTGTCATACTCCACAAAAAAACCACCAAAAAAACCCAAACCCCCCCTGCCCTCCCCCCCCCAAAAAAAAACCCACAAAAAAAATTACAGCAGTGTCACCCTATTCTCAGCCCTAGCTCACTCTACACTAAGGTCTGCCCTACCATGCTGTGAAAACATCACTAATTCACACACCTCTGGGTGCCTAGGAAATCTGGTATGGTTATTTCAAGCATAATATCGTATACACAGATACTAAAATAATAATACACCCCACAAAATACTAAATGCAATTTACAAATCTAACCTGTATTTCTGATTACTATAATAACATTTCTCAATATTTATTTATACTTTGATCAATGCATGGATACCTCAGAGGACTTCTGTTTTACACTTACCATTCTCTTTTCGTAATCTTGATATAAACTTCTTTGGTGGAATAACTCCAACTTTTTTCTTCTGAGTGGCAATACTGTGGAAAAGATCTGCCAGGCAAGTCAAGAGGTTTTCCTTCTTTTTCTGTTGGGCCTTGTATGATAATACATTTTCCCGAAATGGCCGGCAAAAATATAATGCCTGCAGCACGGAGTTACAGTAGCAGGTGTTCCCAAACTGCCATGCAAAATTAAAAACAAGCTTAATCCCTGTGCATCACAACAAAACTAGCCATTCATTCAAATTCTGACTCCTGTCAATGTCACAAACCAGCCATTTTGCCATGTAGTTGCAGCAGAAATATATTTCCACACCCACCATGACAATTCATGGAAAAAACTATGGTGCTTCATATTAACTATGATACAAAATAAAGTTTCCACTTGTAAGAAAAATATTTATTGTATTGGATTTTATTAAGTTTATTTCTATATCTGGGCTCTATCTTACTGCTCAGTAGCAGAATGACTAATACTTTCATTGGAAAAAATGACTATATCTATATAATTTCTATGGGAACAAACGAGTGATTAAACACTCATTTTCTCCTTGGTCAAATAAAAAAGCTCCTCCTAAGAGTCACCAATGCAGAATGCTGTACCTAAACTTGTATATACTTTCATTACTTCCTCCCTCCTATTTCACAGCTAAAATAGACTTTTAATTTTTTTAAAGCGTATGTTCTAATCCCTGGAAATATTCATAGAACTGTTCCCTGAGGGGGTGTATGAAGCCATCTTCAAACATCTGATACAGTTTTGCAACCCACTTTGCCTAAAATTGCCACATGAGCAGCACTTAAAAAAAAA
>VWZN01012740.1:205719-218476 GCA_013396955.1 Regulus satrapa | reverse complement strand
AAAAAAAAAAAAAAAGACATTCCTGCATTAGAATAAGATTGACAAGAGTAGGGGAGAGAGAAAAACAAATCAAAACAAAACTAAGGAACAAAGCAAATTTCAAGTAATAGCAAAATGGTACTTACATTGACCAATCCAAAGTAGTGTTCATTGATTGGAAACTGCTCTGGGCCAATGTCTTTTTCCAGAGCAGAGGCATTGGTGCCCTATACAAAAACAAACAAACAAAAAACAACCAAACAAAAAAAGTCAAAACCCAAACCAATCCAACAAACAAACAAACATTAAAAATGAAGAAATTATTTAATATGAAGATTCTAACATAAAATTATGGACGGTATCAAGAGAGAAAATAATACTTTCATTTTAGCTATGATTAGCCAAGCTAACCCAGTCTTACTGATAGGCAAGCACAACAGTCTCATGAGCCACTAAAAATATTTGCAAATCTAGATAGTGGAGCTGGCCTGGCTTGGACCCTCTAGTAATAGATGAGTGGAAGTCACGACAATGCTTCTTCCCACACCCACCTCCCCCCTTATTTTTACTGTGCATATGGTCATCTGGATCCCCTTACTCTCTTGTCTCATAAAGACAGTAGTTGATCTTATGTACTAAAAACCAGTTCCTAGATGGAAGGCAGGTTTTCTAAGCATTACTGAAACCCATCTAAATCCCTCTTAATTAATCATCAACCTACCTGGGCTTCAGATGGGCACCCAGTTCTAGTAACATCATAGATGCTAAAAACAAGTGTAATATACCTGTTGTTTTGTCCTATCTAACATTAAGGAGCACATAAATCAAATCTCTTAGTCACTGCCCTAGTGTGGCAGGTTATGTTAATCTGTATCTTCAACACCAAAGTTGTTTAGGTAAGTGCTTGTCTGTAAATTCAACCACTAATTTGGTATGTTGTTACCTGCCATTTTGCTATATTAAAATGCCCATTTTTGGAACAAGCTTATATTACTAAGCAAGTAAGGTAGATTGCTGCCAAAACAAATGTCATCACTCCTATACATTTTATAAGCTTGGCTCCATCCTCTGACACCCTCACTTCAGACACTCATAGATGTTGATGAGTNTCCAGCCTGTCACGGCCCTTCTGAAGGGCTGCACAGCACTCTGAGGTATTGGCTGCTCCCCCCAGCTTTGTGTCATCAGTGAACTTGGTGAGGAGGCATCTGCCCATTCATCCAAGTCATTAATGAATAAGTTAAACAATTCCCAATATTGAATGGTGGAGACACCACTAGTGTCAGGCCTCTAAACAGACCCCGTGTCACTGACAGGGACTCTCTGGGGTCAACCAGTTTTCACATCCCCTTCTCACATCTTTTTCCATCTTCTCTCTTTCTCTCATGTACACAGAGTTCATTTCTCAGACCAAGTTTATGTGACTTCACAGAAAATCCCTTTAAGACTGAAGTACTTTATGAGCACAAATCTTCATGAGGAACTTCCCAAAGGATATATATTCTCACCAGACTCTGCTAAGCCTTGGTGAGAAACTTGGGAAAAAAGATTGATTGATTGATTGACTGATTGATTGATACAAAGTGATTATTGGCTATTGTTCAACAGAGATGACAGTGTGATAATTATGTCTCATATGAAGATTAGTTTCATTGATTGGAAAGTCAGCCTTGCCAAAGATGCGCATACTCAGCAAAGCATTCCAAGAGGGGAAAAACTGATAAATATTTGCGTTCACTGATATCAGCAGTGAAGCAAACAGCCACTATTACCCTCAAAACCTTGTCTGATACAAGAGGAACATGACTACAGAAGATTAATGCAGCTTCTGAGGAAAAGTATCTTCATATTATTACTCATTGTACAGCATTGAGATCAAAGCATATGTTTTCTTTGAACACACTTTTAACATTACAATCAAGTTCCCTAAAAAAAAAAAAACAGGTATTTTTCCCAGCTTTGTAGGAAGTATTCTCCATACTGAAATAAATTCTCCATCTATAGTTCATGGAAATTACTATCTCTAAAAGGTAACCTCCTACTCTTGCATAAACTACAGTTTAATGTATTTTGTTAGAAAAATACAATCCAAGTGCTCTGTTAACTAGTTGCTCCTTCATTACTCATTTGACTTTCCTCCAGGGCCAGGGTTTCTTACTTCAGAGGATGCCAGATGGTTGAACAAACCTTTTCTTGTATTTAAATTTTCTGGTAAATATTGTGAGAACGGGCAAGAATCAGGATTTACCAAACTAAATTATCACTGAAAATCAAACAAATTCATGATGTATACAACCAGTCTTCATATAAAAACTCTATATTGCAGGGAAATTTCCAAAATACTTGCTTTTGAAAAAAACCACATGCTTAATAACATCTCATCATGGAGCTTTTTTACCTCTCCAAAATCAGGCCTTGATTGTTGCAAATATAAAATAAAGAACAGTATGCCAGTGACCCAATGAAACAGTGAAGGTAAATTCAGTCTTTGAGTGAACTGACATAACCCACTCAGACTTCATTAGGAGTAGGTCCTCCCTGTATCAAAGGCAATTTCAGTCTGATTTATTCTGTGGTCTCCAAAAACATACTGTTAAATCCATTGAAAAAGAAGTCTAGGAACATGGGTAAGAAGCACAGAGACCTGGTGCTTCAAAGAAAGATATATTCCCTATATGGAGAAAAAAAAAATGTAGAGAGGCTACTTAGTAAAACTCAAACCATGTCATATTGCATATAAATTATTTGTTTTGCATACAGTCTCCTCAATAAGCAGTTGACATAAGGACAGAAGAAGGAAATTTTTCCAAGAAAGCATACCAGAAACTGTATACCCAATCTAGCTTGCTTTAAACTGGAAAAAAATTATTAGGGATGTGTTAAAGGTTGTTCAGAATTCAGTTGAAATCAACCATACCAAATGTAAAACATATTAGTTAGTGTACTGATAATGTTAGTATCACTGTTAGCTAATAACAGTATGATAGATACTGTTAATCTATAGTAAATGTTAACCATGACTATTTAACATGGTTTTCAGCATATTTGTGTTTGCTCTGACCGCCAGCAAGTAATTTTGATTACTTCTACAGTGAAAGCCTGCTCAGACATTTTAATGAAATCACAATCTATGGTTTTATAAATGCGTCAGCTAGGAGAAATATCCTACCACAGCTGAATCTACTGTAGTTCCATATAAATATGCAGGAGCAGCAGTGTAGCTACAGAGCCTGAAATGAGGAGAGGCTGCGTAAGTCAACAAAGTGGGATTTGGGAGTATTAAATAAAGTCATATCAGAGTATAGAGACAGAAAAGGAAACTGGCTCCTTCTTAAAAGAATACACTAATGAAGGAAATGCAATGGAGTGACTGTGGTATCCAGACCTTATGAGAGAGAGAACTAGGTCAATGTGGAAACTCCTACAATGTATTCTGTGGTGTTGGAACCTTTATTTCTCAGCTTTAGCACTTAATTCCACAATCAGTATTCAGCCCCTGTAAAATGGCAAAGACATACAGCTGGAGACACAGCCAAGCACAGGTTAATTCAGGCCAAGATTTTTACCACAGCATGGCTCCAAAAACATTCAGCCCATATGACCTATATTTTTTCCTCCTGTTATTTTGCCCTAGACCTTCCAAAGAACAAGACTGCTGCTTTTCTTTTCAGTTAAAATTTCTGATAATGTTGCTAACAGTTTCATTTGTGCTTTGCATCACATGAAACAGATTTGGTAAAGAAACCCATGCTGTTCCTTTACACTTTAGCATATATTAAAACAAACTTCAGGAGAAAAAAGAAGCTATCAGATTAGTTCATTAAATCACGTGTGGCAAAATAATACAATTATTCTATGGAGGATGAGAAATGGACAAGAGTTAACATGAAAGATAGTGTCAACACAAGACAGCAAATCAGATTAAACTTTGTACTGTGACAGAGTATAAAAATGGCACTAACTTTCTAGAGTTATATACATTTCTTTCTCGAAATATACATGTGTTTAATTTAAAGTAAGTGAATAAAGTTAAGAAATTAGGACTTTTCATAAACCACCTATTAAGTGGGTACCACTAAATAAACAGAAACATGGTATGAAAACACATAAAATTAATTAAATTTTTCTTTGTGCAGAAAAATATGTCTGTACAAAGACCAAAAAAAAAAATCTTGCTCACAAGAAAAATCTACAAAATATAAGGGAAAAAAACACATAAAACCTGAATGATTAAAAACTTAACAAATATATGAAGAGTAAGAGATCAATGAAGGAAGATGGGTGGTCCATGACAAAGGTATTTGGATCATATATATTTATAGGCTAGATTTCTTTTTTCTTAGTATTCAGGGAAAGTGAGAGCAACGCAATATTTTCCTGAAGGGAGAATCTGAAGACATAAGACAAACTAACGGTGATGTTTGGGCTGGTAGAAGAGAAATTAGAGCAAAAATAGAAATGGCTTCAGGGCTAGGCAGCCTGAGTTTAAGGATTTTTGAAGGCCCAGCACTTGGAAGGGAAGGAAAAAAGAAGATGAAGAAAGATGGGAAGGCCTCTTGGCCAACAAATGGCAGTGATTGATAACTCCAAAGAAAGGAGGCAACTGTAAATAAAACCTGAAATTAGCTCCCAGAAGCAACACAAGGAATCAAAAGTAAAATGAGAGCTAGCAATAACAGAGCATGCAGTATACATGCAGCTGCTTTCAACAGATGCATCACCTGTCCCCAGTGCTGGACTTTGGTTATCCTCAGGAACAATCTCAACTTTCAGAGAGATAAGATGCGGTACTAAAATAGCCAAACCAGCCTTCTTAAAAACTCTGAGATGTTAAATGCCAAACCTGGAACATTTCTTAATTTTTTAAAAGTGTAAGTCCCACAAGATGGTTGAATTTAACCAGATTAGCTCTCTCTGTGAAGAAATGCTTTTGTTCCTCCAGCTAAACTATTTTGGGTCTTTTTTCCACAAGAAGAAAGAAGAAAGAGACAGTTCTATGAAAAAGTAAGCATACTCATTGTAAATAGCAAAATAACCTTGACTGATTGAAAAACCACTTGTGTATTCAATTTTTTTAAAGAAAGATGATTTATCAAAATATATCTAAATCAAGTATTTTAAAGTGTTTTTTCCAAAGAGTCTTCTGATTATTAAGGCAAATTACAAGAGCTTGAAAGAAGAGGCCTAACCTTTTTTCTTGCTGGGTACACTAAACTATCTCTATTTACAGATCTAAGTATTACATATACCACAAATAACTTCAGCCCTTTACTGAGTGGTTTCTAAGAAAAGGATAAAAATTGCAAGACCTGAAATCCTGAACCACTTAAAAACTTAAACAGTTTTTAAGGTACTCAGTCTTACATAGCTGATAAACTTGGTTTTCTCAAAGCACAAAGCAACCAAGTACTACAAGTGAGATTCTAGAGAAGTGTTGCAAGGCCAGTGTCTATATCCATAAGTAATTTTTTAAAATTAAACTAATTTTAAAAAAAAATTAAAAATATTGACCTTTAAACTTTCCAGGATTAGATAGTTTTTACCAAACTGCAACTCAATATTCTCTTGTGAGTCTGTCTGTATCCCCAGCTTAGTTCTTCTTGGATTAGTGGCACCCAGGCTTTTGCTGGAAGAAGTAGCAAAACCATTGGTTTTGACTAGTTTCCTTCTTCAGAACTCATAGCCTCAGACGGTCTCAAGAGTCAAAATGAAACTAATATTTGCCTACAAACGATTAACTTCTTCAGTAACGTTTTTGTCTAGACCACCTAGACTGCATATGTAGTGCCTCAGAGCATTTTAAAGTCAAAATTTTTAAACTTCTAAACTTCATCACAACTGAGCCAGCTGGAATACTCTGATAACCTAGAGAGAGAAGTAGGAATATGTTCATTAAATCTGCATACAAAGTGAGTAATGAGGGCTGCAGCTATGTTGCAGGACAGGTTTTGTTTTGGGTTTTGATTTTTTTTTTTTGACAGTATTTTTCTTTTAGAGAAATCCTCTAAGGAGCTGAGACAAGTGCAAGATTCTGTACATGAAGAGAAGAATCACCATGTACAAAATAGAAAACAGCTAACTAAGGCAGTAGTGTTTTAGAAAGAAAGAAAGAAAAAAAGGGAAGTCTCTGTGTAGTGTAAGATGAATAAGCCACAGGTATGCCGTGTTATTTTTCAAAAATCCCCAAAACCACAACAAATGTTGACAACATGATGAATTCTTGCAGGTGGGAGTCTTCAAAGATCTTAAGGTAACATTCCTGTTTAATTTGTCTGTGGTAAAACATGTTACATGCAGGTTTGGGTGCCTGGTTTCGAGGAAGATAAAGATAACTGGAAAGAGTCCAAAAGAAGCCAGTCAAAATGGAAGACTCAACTGTAGAGAAAACTGACCTATAAAAAGGGTTGAATGAGGTTGTGTTGCATAAGACAGAAAAGGCTGCATAATGCAGGAAAGGGCATGAAAATATTTTCAAGTCTACAGTTTGTTACAGAAAGGAACTAGTCTGCTCTTAGTCTCAGCAATGGACAGGATGAGAAGTACCAAGCTCAAATTACTGTAATGTAGATTCCAGTAAGACATTAGAAAATGTGATGTAGTTCCTCCCATTGGAACTCTGCAACTTTGGCTGACCCACATCAGCAATAACACTGGTTTATAATATTCAGTGGACAGTTGGAGACGTTATTGTCCTAGGATACTTGATATGAAGCTGTTACAAGGCCATTAATTGTGAAATTTAAAAATAAAATTAAATAACTGAAACACATAATATCCGGTAGTGGCTGGTTTGAAACCCTCAGCACAACAGCAAGGGCTGAGCATGCCCAAGAACATGCTGACAGTGGAGTTCTGACAGTGGGGATGCTTCTTCCACAGAAGCACTGATATCCTGGGATGCTTAGTACATAATGTATGTAAGTGTATGTAAGTATATCTACAAAACAGCCAACCAAGGACAATTTCTGAGGCTAAATGAAGGTTAGCAGAAGAGAATTGGCTGACTGCTTCTCTGACTGGCCAGGTCTTAGACTCCACGGATTGTGGTTCTTCAAATCCATCAGAACCTCACCTCCTGTGCGGCACTCGCCCTCCACACACTGTTAATCAGGGTCCAGAGTCGGCTTTTAATGTCATTTCTTCCGCAATTCAGACTCACTCAGCCTTGCTGAGCTATAACTAAGAGGTTCCTTTATTGAGGTGTTAAGCATAACCATTGGTTTACTCTTAATTCAGCAACATGAAGCCAAAGACTACATACATCTGAAGGAAACTCACTGTGCACTACTCATTATGTTCATGAATTGTCCTTTTGTGCTTATTTTCTAAACAGCAAGTAAGTACATAATAACTGCTTTAGCCATTTAGAGGTTAATCCAAGACAAGCCTCAGCCATTATTGAAGATTATACTTTGGGAATGATATATTAGGATGGTTTGCATTTTGCATATATTCCTGTATCCAATAAAAATATCTTTTGTGAGCTTCCATTCATCTTTTGATGGAATGCACACTTTCTGTCTGTTAGTCCAGTACTCATTTGTCAGCCCCACTCTCAAGTTTCTCATTGCTTCAGAAAGTTATTCCAATGATTAGACTTCATATTCTCCATACTTTTAATATTTTTGTTTCTATATTTTGTGTCATATTGAAATTGTGCACTCTTGAGATTATGCTTCTAAAACCGCATTGCTTGAACTCTCTAATCTTATCAGTTGTAAAAATTTATTTTCCTTTATCAATCCAACTATGCTTTCAGATAACTATTTTTATTATTTAGCATGCATTACTTTGCCTATATCTGTATTTATGGGAAGATATATAAACCATGAAGAAATATACACTGCAGGTTGTACAAATTAATAAATCCAGTCGAAAATCATAGCAATCAATTCTGTAACCAGATAATATTCCCATTATTCCTGTATGAAACAGGATTTTTGTATTTTTACAGCATTAACATTGTAGGGTTTTTTTTTGGGGGGTAAAGCATTTTCCAAATCTGTTTGCAGTTTGAGTTTTTATTCTGCCAATGCCCTATTTTCAAACAAATCCTGCAATGAAGCTCTAAAATCATGCTATTAAACAAATAAAAAAAAATCCAACAGTTATTCTTTTTTCCTTAATGAAGGGACTGCTAGGCTTGTAATTTTTTTCTCTACAAACAGTTTCTAGGATGGAACTCTTTGTTTGTTTGTTTGCTTGTTTTAAAATGAAAGCTGCAATTCACAGGTGTTCACATAATTCTTGGTGAATTGTGTGAATGTTTTCATGAAGAAAGCCAGTGATTTTTCTGAAACTCACAATTGTGAGACTATGAGAAGAAAGACCAAAGGATATATATACAACAACTACCAGGAATAACTGTGAGGTATCTCAAATGATACTTTATATCAGAAAAATCTGAATGTGTTTAGATTATTCTAAAATGTCAGAACACTATGAAGTTCTACTTGAAATATTTGAAATATTGCTACAAAATTATGAAAAGGGAGGGGGGCGGGGGAGTGTGGAATTAATACCTGTTCTCAACACAATTCTAAAAGAAAGAAACACGGTCCATGGAGCTTGTTACCCAGATCAGTATAAATGTATGTCAATACACTCTGAAATGGTTACATGTCCTTCACTGCCCATAACAGTAATATCCCTAGGCCACAGCTGCAGCATGAGCTTAACTCAGAACTCCAGGCTGTACCTAAAGCTCATCAACCAAGAGATATACTGCAGAGGATTTCAGTAAGCGTGAAATGCCAGTCCACTTTCAAACCAGCATTTGGTACTTGAGTCATTGGGTTATTTCAGAAACAACAGACAAAGAGAATTATAGCATTGTAGGGGCTACGTCACATCCCTAGTAGGTGTCTGCAGTCCACAAGTGTTAGAAGGCACTGGTTGCTGGTATTCCCTCAAATAGAGTTTTTTCAATGTATCTTATGTTTCTTCACATCTATTGTACCTGTCCTACATAAAAAATGACAACTGTATACATCCCTCAGAGGTGAACATGGTGTGCAAACAGAGTGAATGAGTTTTTACAGGACGGGCTGAAGGGCAGGAAAGTTGAACATCCTAGGGACTAGACCTCCCTTCCCACAGCCATCATGCCCATGTAAGAATCCCATCAACTCCTTCTGGCACAGTTGTCTTCATCCCTTCCACTCATTCAGAACAAGTTTTAGCTCTTAGTTCTCATTAACCAAATCCATGAATAATAGCTAGAACTATTGCTATTATTATAACTTAGGGGGAAAGACTGGTAAAAGACAAAAGAGGAAAAAAATTGTTTAATTCTAGAAAGTTGTGAATTTCAATACTTACTACAAGTAAATGTGCCAAGTAGAAACTTTCCCTGCCAAATATTTTTTTTCTCACTGGCTAGCTCCTACTCTCTGTGTCTCAGCATGTGAGAGCTTATCCAGTGAATATATAGTACTAAGTATCTTTTGCAAGTGAGTTAAATACTGTCCTTGTCTTTCTTGATTTAGTACACTTGTTTTGATCCTTCCTGAAAAGACTAACAATCTCTGCCATCTTTAGGGGATCAAAATTACAACCCAAGATACCAAATATCAGGCAGTCGACTTAATAGCAAACATATATCCAAAAATGCTGGCTAGCCAGGTTTTTTATTAAATCAGCTAAATTCCAGTCATTTTTTTCCCCTTCAGAACATGAAAGAAAACATTGGACAAATCCACACAAAAAACTTGTCAAGAAAGGACTACCATTGAAAACATAATCCCAGTTGCATTCAGGGCGGGACAAGGACCAATTGCTGCCTCTGTCTCCTCCCCTATTTCCCCTGCCACTCCTGAAAATCAACCAGACATCATCGTTTGGATTTTGGGGGCTTTTTTTTCAAAAAACAAAAACCCTCTGTGAACACTCTAAAGTAGAATGGGGGGGGAAAAAAAGACCAAAACATCTTTTTGTTTTTTAATTACTGAGTTCAACCAAGTTTAAAAACTTAGAAACCTACTATTATGTAGGGCTGTAAAGAAAAACATATTATAATACCTAGGAACTGCATAGTTATTTCTTAGTCCACAAACTGTCAGTAAGTCAGTTTTCAAGCACTATATTAAAGTGCAGCAACAAGGTCTGGGAATCAGCATCTCAGCATCTTTATAGATAGATTTCTGCAGATATCCTGGATCAAGCTAACACTGCAAATATTTAGGTTTTAAAAGACAAAAGGCTTACTTTCATACCTTTAGCCTTCTGGAAGGTTGTCATAGCTCCTTCTACAGATCACTGAGTTCAAGTCCATCACCTCATCAGAGTGGACACATTTTTGGAGAAGCCATAATGCAATGTTGCCAACATGCAACGATGCATGTTGCAAGAATTTGTATTTCTCTTACAGCCCCAAATTCCTGTAGCTGTCTGAAAACTTCATTGGTTTTGCCTAAAAGAATTTTCAGTCCCTGAGGATTATCCAGAAAACACTAAATGTGACCAACACAACAGAGCACCTCTAAAAGCTAAGTACACAAACCTCAAGGAATATGTAGCCCTACAACATCATTAACATTAAATCGACTGCACCTTCTGTCACAGTACCATGAGCTAGAATTGCCTTGAAGTATGAATCCTTGTATGCCTTTTCTGCTTGGGGCTCTCTTCTTCCCTTCATCCCCTTCTAGGTGGATAGTCTCTCCATCCCTCAGATGCTGCTTTTGCAGGATATACTGGCAATGACAGCTGAGCAGCACACCATTACAACAACCTCATCAGTTCTGCTGTGAATCTGTTCAGTCTTTGGGAGAAGCATCCTGCATGCAAGTGCATCTGTCTGAAGCACATGAAAAAAATCAGAGTTCCTAGTACTTCGTGCCAAAGTCTTACACCCACCTATGAGTCTCCAGCTCCCCTTCATGTGGTGCTCTTTTATACAGTTTGCAAGGCATCACATCCATCATTAACCAGCAGTACAAACTGAAGCCTGTCTCAGAGAGAAGGTTAATTGCACCAGGGTTTTCTCCTCAGTCCTGTACCATTTCCTGAACCACTCTTTGCAGCATGTGTGGCTCACTTGGCTGGAAATCATTAGGAACAGTGAAAAGTTCAGAAAACTAGTTACTGTTGGTGAAGAAAGGTGAACACCCAGGTTATTAGCCCTCAAATCTGGATTTGGTACTAATTCTTTTAACCCCGGAACTAACTCACCCTCTCTGCATTTCAGAGCAGGCATTTCAAAGGGAGGACTGAATTTCAAATCAAAACTATGCATGGGATTTCCCAGGCATCTCATTTGCAACAAAAGAACAATCCCACTTAAATGGAAGTGTGGACACGTGGAATGGGAGCAGGCTTGCAATCTGCCCTCACTCAGACCCTGCAGGAGCCAGGCCTCTGGGGCTGTGCCCGTTGCCTTACCCTAGAGACAGGCTCCATTCTCCAAGGCAGATGAGTGGTATGTGTGGCATCAGCAGCACAAGGCATGCTGGGGCACCACATGGAGGGAAGCTGGCAACTGTGTGTAACTGCTCTTGAAGAACCTGGAAATAAGGGTGAAAAATACAGACTGAAAACCCAAAATGAACAAAAATAGGATTCTCTTCTGTTTGCATTGGGATGCTTAGCATGCATCCATTTCTTTGGCAAGTTTGTTACTGCCTTATTGTATTAAAAAAACTCTTTGACAAAGTTTGAGCTTTTCCTACTCTAGCCAACAAGTTTCAGAAACCTAAACCAAATTAGGTGCTCCAAGTTTGTTAGAATTAAAATTAAACCCAAACACTATGCAGAAAACATCGCCTCAACTGTTCCATGGGGACAAAAGTAGCAAATTGAACTTAACAAACAAAAATACAAATGTTTCCTAATTCTCTCCTAATTGCCTTGTCTGGTTCAGAGAAAACGAAGTGATTCAAGAGTATTTTAAAAATACCAGTCCTCTTCAAGCAGCATGCAGTGCAAGTTAAACCCTGTTAGCTCTAAAGCCAGGACTTCCTAGACGAGGCACCTAGCATCGGATCCAAAATAGTCTTATTAGGCATCTGAATATCCTCCTTTTCTGTGTAATCTGGGGAGCTCCCGGCCCTAGGAGACCACAGGGTGCCTGCCTGAGAGGGTTAAACAGGGTCAGTGATTTAATGTGGATTCAGAACCCAACTTTGGTCCTTTCGCGGTATTATTAGGGCAGGAGGAAGGGCAGGCGGAGGAAGAGCGGGCCACGGCTCCGTCTGCAACGCGCCTCGGCCGGGGTCACACCCGCTCCGGGGGGCCTCGCACCGCTTCTGCATCTCCGTCCCTCCCCGGCCCACGCCCGGGCTGCTCCAGGAAAACTCCTCGGGACATCGTCACTCTCCGTCGGCCAACTCCATCCCCGGCACTTCCCGGCGCAGCCTGCCCGGCTCCCCCTCCGCCGGGGCAAGGGACGGAGTGGCGCCGTGGGGCTGCGCCCCCGGAGAGCCCCCCCAGCCGGCCCCCGCAGGGGCTGCCGTGCCGCCCGCCCCCCGTCAGCACTCACCATATTACAGATGGAGGCGATGTTTCTGACAGTCATTAGTCTAAAGGTTGCAGCGATCCCACACCGCCATCTTTATAAGGTGAAAACAGCCCCGCTCATGGTGGGAAGAGCGCAGGAAGGGATAGGGGGCGGCGGCGGCTCCTGCTCCGGGGCTGGGATAAAAGCAAGAGGAGGGGACTGTACAGGCACCCTTTGCACCCGCAGAGCGGCGAGAAGGACGGACCTTCCCGGCCTCCCTCCTCCGGGCGAGCGACCGGGAGCTTCAGCAGCGCGGGGAGAGCGGCCGCATCTCCGCTCCTT
>VWZN01012740.1:171057-205714 GCA_013396955.1 Regulus satrapa | reverse complement strand
CGCCGCCGCAGCCAATGCGCTGCGGGGCCCACGGGGCGCGGGGGGGCCGCGCCTGCCGCCCCTCCGCACGGGCCCTCCGAGACGGGCCGTGGGGCTTTAGTCGCCGGGCCTGGGACGGCCACGGGGCTGAGAAACACGGCCTCAGTGCGTACACCGCCATACCGGCAGGCAGCGGAGTGAAGGACGAGGAAGGCACAGTACGGGCAGGAGGACGTGGATGTGTGGCAGTGACGGCGGCACTGTGCTTTGGGACAGGCTCACGCCACCTATTTAGAGGTATACAGGAGCCCAGGCACTTGCAGAATCCAGAACAGTAGGCTGGAATGTATTTTACTGCCCGCAGTTGGTGCTTTGTATTGCTATTCACGCAGATAACGTTTATCTTCGCAAATGCCCTTTTGGGACTGTGTCCACACCACGTGTGCATATGCTCACTCACAAATTCACATGGGGCATTTATAAACACGGTAAATGGAATAATCTCAGTTTCTCTTCAAACACAAGCAAATTGAGGCCCATGCCTTCCTCCAAGGTAGAGCAGTGTGCGTATATTAAATTTACACGTGCTAATAGGCACAAGGTTGTTTAATTGCTAACTTGAGGTCACATAACAAATCTCTGAGAGAAGCAAGAACTGAGTTCAACTAGGGCAATCCTCATCTTAGAATTCCCCTTTCCTTAGCAGATGTTGTTTTGTTTTTTTCAGCAGGATCTTAAGGCCCGTTTATTGTTCCTCTGCAATGCTGAGGAAATCATTCAAATGAAGAGAGAACTACTAACATTTCTACAGACACCTCTCTTCCTAACAGCTCCTGAAGTGTGGCATGCTCATGCTTGGCTACGCCTTTAATTTCATGATTTTCAAAAATCATTTTATTCAATAAAATAATTGCAGCCTGTAAAACCTGGATCCACAGGCTTTATTTACAGGAAACATCCTGNAACCCTAATCTCCCCCCGACCCAAAAAGAAAAAAAAAAAAAAAAAAAAAAAAAAAAAAAAAAAAAAAAAAAATTCAAAAGAAGATCTATGATTACTAGTAAAAATCTGGTATCAAAGATAAATTCCTGCCCTGAGAATAGTGTTAGGTAAGTGGCCTTAATCCAGTTTACTGTGGACAAGTGCCCGCTATATAAAAATTGTATCAAATTTGCACTAGTTGGTATCCTGTTGACAGTTTCAGCAAAGAAACTGAAAACCCAGTTGTCACAGAGACAGAACTTTCTTTCCTCCGTAAGTTGAATTAGTTATAGTAAATCATTGCAGACGTTCAAAATACAGGATGGAGAAAGATTTTAGACATAATGGAGTGCAGTCCTCAGGGCCACTAAACTGCTTCATAAAACCACAAATCACTATGCAAAAAAGCCATCCAATAACATCATGGAAAAAGAAAATCTTTGGTATAATTCTATTAAGTTCATGGTCTTACATTATGTGTGAATTTGATCCCAAGTGTTTAATTTGCTTAAACTCAGAGGACTGGATTACACATAATATGACAGGTTTTCTCAACATAACCATGGAAAATTAGAGTTAAGCCGACGTGTCAGGACTGAAGCAATCAAGGTCTGATTAGTTTCCAGTGCATTTCTAAGTAGCCTGCAGAGACCGGACAGTACTGCACTGTACCTGATTTTTAAACTCTTATGCCTGTTATTACACAAGCCTAATCAGGTATTCTTTGCTGCAGCCTGCTAATTCCAATTTACTGTGGAGAATCATGCTTGCTATCACTGAAAAGTTATGGAGCAAACACATGGGTTTGAAAGGTGATTAAAAATGTAAATGAAACAAAATGCAGTATCCAATAAAGCCATGTGCCTCGCATATATTTTAAAGTCAATAACATTATTTCCATAATACAAACCCCAGAGAAATCATAGAAAGTAAGAAAACAAAAAAGAAAAAAAAGTGGTATTTTCATAATTCTGTTTTTCTCAAATGCCAGTTACTTGACTTTGGGGTAAATTTAAATTGCTACTGTTTAAACACTTATTGGTTGTTCAAAGAATTTGAAAACATGCATGCACATCATTCTGTGAAGGATTCAATATCATATTCCTTAATGCTAATATTCATTAAAGATAGACACATTTCATGTCTTATTTCTAAAGATTAAGAATAAAAATGGGGAATAATATATAAGTGCTTATGTGTCAGTTTGACAATAGTCCAGCACTGTCTTTTTTGCTCTTCAGACATATCAAAACAGGAAAGAAGAAATAAACTTTCTTGCTGAAAAAGGACCTGTGTCTGTTTTTGTTTTCTTCTGCTGTTGTCATTTTCAGGAATAGAAACTTTATTTCTGTAGCTGTTTGAAGATAAAAAAGTGCTAAGCAATGCAGCAAATACTAGTTACAAACTTTATAGGAACTGTATAAATAAAGAACAGTGCACAATTGTTTCCACTCTAAAGCATTGCCCTATCTCTTTACAACAAACAACCAACCCTGTGTTTCTTCTGAGTGTTAGACAAAGAGAAGGAAAACAAAGGACTATTTATAACCTAAGAGTGCTTATATAATTTCTGCTGAAAGGTCAAAAAATACCTCCTGCATTTAATTTTAGATCTGTCTTGGTCTCATCTGGTTTAACACTTGAACATTTCTATTTCACTACATAAAATACGGACCTATTGTAAATATCCTCCTTGGCTAGCAGAGGCATGGACTTCCATAATATTTTCCATCTGAGTTTTTCAGAGTATTTTTGACTCAGAGTTGTCAAATTATTGGGTAGCAAGTTAATATTAGCTTTTTCTACAAAGCAAGAAAATTGCCAGCAGAAATTTAGTGACTTAGTCCAAAATTACACAGGAAAGTTGGTAGCAAATCTGTGACTAGAATATCTGTTCATTCTGTACTACAAAGAGGATATTGCATTTCCTCTCCAGAAATCTTGGAAAATTCCACAGAGGGTTCATTTATGTTTTTCTTCTAATAAACTTGGTTCCAGTGGTGGGTAATCATCAGTCAGTTTTGCTGAATGAATGTTTGGAACATTTAGGAGATATTTCCAACCAACTCAAAGGTCATTTTAACAGAAAAGGGAGTTAAAACAATACTAAGGTTTTTCTGGAAGCATGGAAAATACATAAGAATTACAAGAGTATTCAGATATCTAAATACTTGCAGTGCCGACAATGTAGGCTTAGAATTTTACAATTTTAAAAATATATTTTGTATCGAATACTAAATCATGTTCTGCCAAAAGACAGCAAAACATCTTTAACAAAATGACAAATGTGAAGATACAAGAATGAGAAATCAGGATTTTCCATGAAGCTTGGCCTTTTTTCAGAACAGACTGGTGGCTTTAGTACAATGCCAAATGCCAGCTTGCAGCCTATGGATTGAAGCTGTGGCTCGTGGCATGTCCATGGAAACCATTCCATCTGCACCTGACATTCTAATGGTAAGAGTGAGTTGTAGTTGGTGAAAAATTCATGGAAATCCATAGAAAATGTAGAGAGACTAAAGCCAAAAAATCAACCCAACTTTGGAATTACTATTCTTTTTTATGACTGTCATCTTCAAAGCAACCCCTACCCAATATTTTAAAATTATCTGAGAAATTATTTCTCCTGATTCAAAATACTGTAAAACTTCGTGTTTTGATGACAGTGAGACTTGTCAGGATTCTAAAGATAAAGCATGGAAAATAAAACTGTGTTAAATTGATCCCTGAATCTTGCCTAGCTTTTGCTAGTTTAAGCATTTTACCAGTCGGCAAGTAGAGAATACCATCTCTCCATTTTTCTCAGAAATCGCTACTTTACAGAAGAAAACAAAACACATTTACAGCATCCCACATCATCTTTTTTTTGGCCAGACACCAGATCTTAAAGCCCAAAGCCAGCAGAAGAAGACAGATGCAAATACATTGATGTTGATGTTGAGCAGGTACAAGGGGTGTAATAGTTCTCTTCTGAGAGCCATTCACATCCCATGAAGAGGCTGCTAAAGCCCCTGTGGTCAGCCCAATGCCAGTAATGGCCCAGAGCTGTGACTGTCTCATAATATCTTGCTCCTGCCCTTTTCCTTCTGCTCGTGTTTCAAATACAGTGCGTTAAGAGCTTGGAACTGTGACAATAAGAGAACTTCAGTGCATTGCGTCATCATTTTAAATAATACTAAACCTTCTCCGTGCTCATTAGCCAAGTAAAAATATTCCCACTTTTCCAGAAGGAAGGATCTTGAAGCAAATTTTACTGGCATTTTTCTTAGCTGTACAAAATGGGCTTTCAGGTGGAAAAATACTATTTAAATTCTAAATATAAATATTGGCTGGAAAGAGGTAACCAAAAATGTTAACCTTGGAAGTAATTTATCAAACAAAAAGAGACTTGCTGAGCAAAAATAACAAAAAAGTGACCTTTTTTTTACAGAAATATATTGCTATTTCTGCCTCTGAAAAGGAAATTATGATTCTGGCTTGCCTTTCTCTTTTCTGAAGTTTTTATTTATTATTTTTACTCTACTTTACAGGCTCCAATTTTAACTCACAAACATTCTGAGGACAAAAACCACCAAAGAACAGATAAGCTGTAAGCGGCATTAGTCTATTCATCATAAAATTTATTAAATTGTGCATAAATTAATTAAATTACACTTTTATTACATTGCCATCACCACACATGCACACACACCCACACCCATACATATATATAAATAAAAGGCTATTACATTCTAAGATTCCAAGCCTGATGATTGTTTAATGCCATTGAATACTGTAATCCCACCTGCAAAGACTGGGGGTCACAATGAGGTTTTACTTGATTAATTTTCCTTCATATCAGTGTGGAGAAAGACGGTGAAATGTTAATGACAATTGCACATTGTGGTAAACTCATGATGCTGTTAACTTATTTTCAAGAGTCTTTCTTCTGTGAGAAGCATCAAAGCAGTAACTTTTGAGATTTAATTCTTGCAGCTGACAAAGAGAGTCTTGGCTAATTACAGCACCACGCTTCAAGACTTGAACAAGTTAGTTCAGCTCATCCAACTCCTTAAAAAGCTCGACACTAATCTACAAAATAACCAAGATAACCAAAATAACCCTGCTGGCACTTAAGAAAATTTCAAAATGCCCCCATCATCACTGGATTTCTTACAAATTCTGCTCATGGTCAGGCCTGTATTCCTCCCAGATCCAGGGTGATCTCAAAATTAACCTGTACCCAGATCCACCAATATTGTGGTCCTTCCCTCAAGTCCCTGAAGTACCCAGGTTGTACTGGGTGTGACCAGCTGAGGAGTTCATTCAGATAAAAGCTACACCCCACACACATGGAAAAAGCAATTTTGCCTGCAGCCTTGTAGGCAGCAACTTGGTGGTTACAGCCTTTTCCCAGGAAATAGGAGAAGTAACCCTCAAGTAAAGAGGTTCAAATACACATCTTGCACTAATTTATTAAAGGACAGTTACTTTATTCTATAGGGAGGGTTTAGGAAAGGACGGGTCAGGTAGACTCTGCATTTCTTCTCTTGAAGTTGTGCCACTAGCAGACACAAAAGTTAGTTTCATGGAGCCAGTGAGAAGGCAAACAATACAAACTTCATATGGGGAAAACAGAAGAAAGCTTGTGAGGGGCAAGAAAAAGATGTAGGATTATGTAAATGATTAAAATGCTCACCTGGGATGGATACTGATCACTGGTTTGCTGTGGTTTGCTGGTTTTCTGTGTAACAGAAGTGCCAGTTTATGTTCTGTGCTGGAAAAGAAGAAAACAAACTTGACATAAATCCCAGTGGCACAAGTGCTAAAAATTTTAAGGTTGGATGCTGCTTCATCTTTTTTACTGCATTACAGAAAAGGACTGACCTGACTTAGGTGTCTGACTGTAGAAAATAGTCATTGCAAAGGAGCCCTCTTGAAATAACTTAAAACTACATGTCTCACAAATTTATCTCCAGACACTGATTTACCTGGAGTCCTGAGACTGGTTTTGCATCTTGATGTACAGACAACAAACTGTCCCAGGGTTAATCTGCAACAATGTTTTGAGTGTCAGGAATTAGACGGAAGAGGTAACTAGAAGTGGTAGGAAACGATTTGCGGTGTCGTCCCTTGATTGCAACTCTGTGACTGAATTCAGAGTCACTGTGTTTCGGGCTGCATCAGACTGGTTTAGCTCAGTTGAGAGTAATTTATATGCAGGGTTCAGATTAGTGGTAGCGGGCCAACCCGTTATTCGCTTTCCAGACACATCACAGGCGCAGCGCTGGTAGTAGCTCAGCACGAGCCAAGACACATTGTTTCTCGCTGAGACAGGAAGGTATGAATTATCAGCAATATACACGCCTATTGGAGAAGCAGGGCCCTCCATTCAATTCAGTTTGGACAACGCTCTCAGGCACAGGGTGTGATTCTCGGGGTGTCCTGTGCAGGGCCAAGGGTTGGGCTAGAAGATCCTGATGGGTCCCTTCCAACTCAGTATACATTCTACGGTATGTTGTGATTCCTACCGACCAGCTTTGCTGGGCAACGCAGAAGTCTCTGTACTGCAAACTACTAATTCCCCGTTGATGCTAATCTGCTCGTACTCGCTCCAAAACCTCTTAGCAGCGTCCCCAGACAGGCAGCCCATTTTATGTGGGGCAGAGCAGCGGCAGCGCTGTGTGCCCGTGCTGAGCGCGGGCTCGCTGTCCGTCAGGGAATCATTAGCGAGCATCAGGGCTTTACCTCACCATCCTCGCAGACAGCTCCTAAGCCTCCTAAGCAGGGCTTAGACAGGAGTTTAGACAGAGATCAGCGGTATTTAGTGCCTCAAAACCGCTACACAGCTGCTACTTCGCGCCGAAGACACTTTTGTTTCCCCATGTTAAACATCTCCGGGCACCCAGAACTCGGCCTGGGCAGGAATGGACGAGCACGTCCCCACGGAAGCCTTGACGTGACCCAAGGGGCCGCCGCAGGAAGCGCAGCTGAGACCGCCCAGCCCCGGCCGCCGCCCTCCTCTGGAGCAGCTCCCGGGCGGGGCTGCCTCGGCCCCGCGCCCCGCCCCGCCCCGCCCCGCCAGGGGTCACGCGCGCTGCTCTGACCAATAGGCAGCGGCGTCTGGAGCCGCGCGGAGTCTCGCGGGAGCGCGGGGCGCTATTTAAGGCGCGGCGAGGCGGCGCCTGGCCTCTCTGTCCTTGGGCCATGGCAGCGGTAAGCCGCCTGCGGCCGCGCTCCGCACGGGCGGGCTGCGGGCCTGGGGTGTGAGTGTGTGGGAGGGATTGGAACCTGCGTCGCTTTCCCTTCACATCTTGCCCTCTCGGAGCTTGGCGGTGCTCCGGTGAGACAACACAGGGGGATAGAGCAGCTCTTCCCTCACTAAAACCCAGTGCGGAGCCCTTTCCTCCGTCCTGCATCCTGTCGTGAGGCACAAATGACCCCGTCCCTCCGCTGCCCTCTCCCCCGCACGGTCGGTCCCCTCGCTGCCCCGCTGATGCCGCTCTCCCTCCGCAGTGCGTCCCGAGGTTGCGGCGAGCGCTGGGAATGCCCCGACGGGCGGCAGGAGCCGGGCCCGGGCGGGGAGAAGCAATGGCGGGCTGCCCTCACGCCTCCGGGCTCATCGCTCCCCTTACAGCCTGCGGCTGGTAAGAAAAAAGAAAAGCTTCCGAAGTGCGGGGTTTTTAATCCTGCACTTTTAATCTAAAGACAAACAAATATATGGCGGTGCTGCTGCTCGGTGTCTCCGAGCTTTCTTTAACTCACTGCTGTTGAGCTGCGCGAAACTTCAATCCGAATCGCAGCATTAACTTAGTTTTTTATAGCCGCATCAGGAAAATTGTAATTATAACCTGCTATGTTTGGGCTGTAGGCACTTAGAGCTTGAGCTCAAATAAGCTTAATAACTTCAAACAAAGAAAAAAGCCCTCGTGTTTTGGAGTTTCCCCGCAGTCTGCTAGTCCACCTGTAACAGTGTCTTTTGATGTCTCTTGGAATTTGTAACAAGAAGTGTATGTATACATATACACTAAAATATATCTGTAGACACAAGGTAGCAATAAATTGTAAGGCAAAGATCCAGTCAAATCTACATGTTTATAGTTTACCTCGGTAGTGTCAGCACTAAAAGGAGTTTGAGCTTAATAAACTTTCCATTATTTATGATAAAAAGTATATTTTAAAATCTGTGCTGTGTAGTTTAACTGGGCTAATGAACATGCCTTTTCAACAACTTAAACCACCTTTTGCTCTAGATTTTGATTTGATAATGAATTTCACGTAAATGACTTCTGCAACTCCATGGAAAATTACTTTTAAAGTTTTAAAAAAATATAGGAGCAACTCTGTAGAAGATGATTTTGTGAAGGTCTGTAGTTAAACATTTATATATAATTTTTCCCTTTTGTGTGTGTGTTGTTTAGAGGCCTTACGTAGCAACATCATGCTTGAAATATTTTAGACATGGGTGATCACACCTAAATGTGAAGCAAGGCTCAGGACGTCTTAGGAGTAAATAATGTCTTCTACTGGAAGGTAAGTGCTCTGGTCTAATGACAATTGCTGATGGCTTTTAATATTGCTCTTTAATAATTTACAACTTTCAAGCAAATTGCAGTATCTCTTCAGCAAATAGTAAGCTCAGATCGTCTTAGTTGATAAGCAAACGATGTAATTTATTAAAATCTACTCCCCTTTTATGCTTTGCCCTCTTAAGTCTGGCAGTGTCTTAAGTGGCCAACACAGAGGGGTATAAAAGTTCTCTCGCAAACCCAGAGGTGAGGTTGAAACTCTTCTTTGGATCATGCTTAGGAGGAACACATAACTGCTGAACCAACTTCATAAATGGCTTGTAGGAAGGTTGTAAACTGTCATCTTGTGATATCTGAATCTTGATATCAAAGGTTTCTCAAATCCCTTTGTGCTTTGTGAAGCTGTGTGATGAATGTCTTAAATGAAGAGGTTCTTGTTAATTGTTTGGTCTCTTTTCCTCTGTGAAAAGGATTATCAGATACTACCAGATGCATTGCCTTCCATTCCTGAAGGAGTTTAATTTACTCCTTGCTGGAAAACAAAGCAAAGTAGCTTTGACTGGTGAAAAACTTGTGTAGGAACTGTTAGAACTTTATACAGATTTAGCCAAAAATAAATAGCAGGAAAGTCAGAGGAAAGCCAATGATAGTTACTGTGTCTGCTTATTTTAGTATGGCTGGTCCTCTGGATTAACATCCTTACTAATGGTATGGGGAAAAGCAGATCCCATCCTGTACAGGTGGAGTGGTTCTTCGGCTCTGGCCTGAGGGTTAATGTCATATAGAGGTTCATGACGCTCACCCTCGGAGCAGTTACCTGTTTTGTTGTGTGCTTGGTGTTGACTGCAAGTTAAATTTTTAACTTCTTTTGCAGGGCTGAAAACAACGTTCGCCAGGAATTGGCATTAAACATCAGTTTATGGTTTCCTGAGTGGGTGTTTTCTGACTTGATAAGAGAAGAATTCCAGTTGTCACCTCTGAGTATTGTCTGGGAAGTAGAATTGAGACAAGTTATGGCTAAAATGATGTCTTTGATGGCCATGTTGGAACAGGCTTCTCACCATTTCTTGAAACAGGTTTCCTAACAAAAGCTGCTGTAATTTGACTGTGTATGTGGATTACTTGAAATAAATTATAAATATTAATTGAAATAAAGTATGATTATGCTACCAAAACTTTGTGTTCTGAAGGTTTCTTGTTAAGGTATTTTCTGTATGAGGACTTTCATGGATGTAAACACTTTTGTGCTGTCACACAGAAACACTCTCTTGTCATGTCCAGAATTGATAAATTTATAAATCCATTGAAAAGGTCCTCGTAATCTTTTATTCTTTGTATCTGAGTGCTCTGAAGTATTTTGTAATGCAAAAGCGCTGTAACCAACCAGTTAACTTATTTCATTAGACTTGTGTGTGTTTGCACGTTCTCTAGAAAAGGGGTTGTCTCACTGTAAAGAACAAGTTAGAAAGAATCTCATTTCTTGCCTATTTTAAATTAACAAGGAAATGTTGCAATATTCCATGTAAAGCAATACCAGTGCTTGAAGAGATCATTAAAAAATTGAAATTTGAAGAGTATTCAGAAGTACTTTCTCTTCACTATATGAAATTTGACAAGTGTCCATTTCCTCTTGCAAGAAACAAATAATTTCTTATAAGTCTTGTCAGTTCTACAGACCTTTGTCTTCTGTAGCCATGCTTAAGGATTAGATTTTAGTCTATCCAGTCTTGTGTTACGGGGTTGTGGTTTTATGTCTGCCTTGTGCAAGATTTCTAATTTGCCTCTCTCATGTATAGTATTAATGGCTGATCCTCAGTATAGACTTGTTTCTGAATGTTTACTCCTGTTTTCCTTAGCCAGTGAGCTTGCTTACATTTGATATTTGGGTGTGATGTTTTCAATGAGCTGTCTACGCTTCCAGAATTTCTGAAAGAATCAGAAGCTGTCTTAGAATTAGGGTTGGAGTTTTCCTTTCCAGATTCACTCATCATACAGTAAATGGCATTAAATTCCATCTGCTGCTCTGTCCATGCTCTGGTCCTCTAACAAGGATCAAGATCTTTTGGAGTCTGCAGCCAGGGTTACTTCTGAGTATTCTGCTTCCCCCCCCCCTTAAAAAGAGACCTGTCTGAAGTTCCAAGAAGCTTAATGGAAGAAGTCTTCTAGGATTGATCTCTGCTACTGACATCTGAACTTTTGTTTTGTGTCAGTATGTCTGATGGAGAAGAAAAATTTTTTTACATTAGTGGCTTACACAGTATATTCCCAATTAAATCACTGTTAGTAAAGTCATAATTTGCTTCTGCTATTTATGAATACCCACATGCTGCTAAGTGACAATGCTGCATGTAAGATCCAGCCTTTGCTGCTCTCTTTTTATGAGACATCTGGTTAGAAAGGCTAATAAAAAGAGTACATTCTAGACATGAACTCTGATTTCACACAGCATAAATGGAATAAGTTTAGTGGATTAAGTACATCTGGAGAGAGACCAAGGATGATATAAAGTCTACTTGAGACTCCACGGTGAGCGCTTAAAAGTTTTACTATTCTTGTTCTTCAAATAACTTAGGCAAACTTAAGGCATTATTCTTTAAAAAACTGGTCTGGTTTAATGCAAAACCAAAGCAGAGTTTGTATTTTCAACTGAAGAAGTATCAAGTTATTTCACATACTTATGAGCCTTATAACGTTTTACATTTAGCTATTATTAAGTTGGAGCCATTGCTCTATGCTGAAAGCTCATTTTGGAGAAGCACTGGTTGGAATGATAAGTCACTTGCATGTATTTGTTCTGTGTCTTCTCATGAGTATTTATAAGAAATCTCTCCTCAGTTAACTTCGGTTTGCTCCTATTCCATCTATCGGCTTTTTGGAATATAAATATGTCAGTCCAGGCACCACTCACCTAACTACATTTATGATACATCGCATTAAAGTAGTGAGGAAAACCAAACGGATGAGTATTAGTCTGGGTATATGAAGTGAGTCTAAATCCAGTAACTTCATTGGTGTGAATGAGCTCGTTCACCTGGACCACTACGCTGGGGAACTGTGTGCTTTGGGCTGCGCAGTTCCCCAAGAAACATTCATTTGTTTAACGAATGCTATGCTCTAAATGGAGTGATAACATTACAATCCTCCCATTTGTTACTCACTGGAAAATTGAAAACTAACGGAAGAAAAATAGCCAGGCTTGCCTGAGAATAGTCAAGGGCTACAGAGTTGGCTTACAGCCTTGTTGTAGGCTAAATGATAAGAAACCATACTCTTTCCATTTTATCAATTTTTATATGTATGCTTTGTACAGCAGGGATTATATGAGAGATTCGGGGAAAATAAAGAAGTGGGTAAGATATAATAA
This sequence comes from Regulus satrapa, assembly GCA_013396955.1. Classification (NCBI taxonomy): domain Eukaryota; kingdom Metazoa; phylum Chordata; class Aves; order Passeriformes; family Regulidae; genus Regulus; species Regulus satrapa. The sequence goes on along the minus strand of VWZN01012740.1, from coordinate 193,882 downwards.
TCTGCACACCTCTCTATTCTGGCTACTGATAGCAAAGGTAGGAATGCTGCTTTGGGTTTTCTTTGAGTTAATCTGCAAGAAGGTTAATCTGTTCATCAAGACTGAAAGCTGTCAAACAGCAGGGGGGATGTTTACATATCTATGTATTTATTCTTGTTCTTGCAGACAACTGAAAAGCATGACATTTTTTGTTTTTAATTGGTAAGAATTTTTTTGAGACCGCCTTGAAAATTTGGTACTCTGCAAGGATTTTAGTTCTGAGGAGCATGCACTATCAGAGCTTGTATGACTTCTGCTCAGTAATAGAGATTTGTAATCTCAGGGATTTGTAGTGTGTTGTTTTTAATAATTTGAATGCAGGTATTAATTCATGATAGAAAAAGCTTTACAACTCCTTGTGGCCTTACTGGCCTTACAAATCAGCCTAACTGGTATTCAGTGGGAAGCTTGGAAGTAATACTCAAGTAATCATGGCTATTTGTTGTCCTAGCTATTCTTCTGAGTTGATGGTTAGTTGACTGCATCTCCCTTGCTTTCCTTCATGCTTTCTCATCATGTTACAGTTGTTTGTACAGTAACATGAGCAGTTACAAATTGTTTGCAGTTCATGCAAAGTGGATGAGAATGTCAGCTCAATACACTTGAAAAACCACCGGTGTGCATCCCATGTATTCTGGTTCAGATCAACGCAGGCAGGCATTTCTTACCACAGTAGTTTCTGACATGGAAAAATCCTGTTCGTGGTTGTTGCTTCTCAAATCTATATAAACTACATTTTCTTTAAAGTTCCACTTTTGGTTTCATATGCAAATCTCATTGGGTTTTTCCACACATCAATACTTTTGCTTACCTCAGTAAAGGTGGCCTGACATTTGTTGCTGCAGAGAGGACTTTTTCTGTTCAGTGAACTTTGGTGTAAAGCTGAGATTTCCTCCTATGCTTTGATAATAAAATTCTGCAGCTTTGACTCAATGCATAAATAATGAGCGCTCTAAAACTGAAAATACTCATACTTTTTCAGTTTGGAAAAGTATAGATGTTGTCAACAATGACTTGCCATCTTCAGATTGTACTGTATGTGTTTATTCTAAGACACAAAGTTATTTAATTTACCACACATTCTAATAAATGTATTTCAACAAATATACTTTATTAAATGTATGAGCAGGAGTAACAGGAAATAGGCATAAGTCTAGAAATAGCAGTGTGCATAAAACCAGGGAAGGAAAAAATGCTGGGAGTGAGTTCCTGCTTTTAGTGCTGCCTGGGTTTGGAGACAATAGGTCATGAAGATCTCTAATTTATTTAACATGGTAGCAAGTGAAGTCATTTTGTTTCCTTCTCAGTGGTATATTGCACACTAAAGCGGAAAGGGTATGTGGCCTATGATTCAGTGTGCTTTTCAGACTTTCTGCTTCTAAGTGAAGACTCACACAGTTTGGAAAATGGAAGAAAATCGATAGCTGTGCAGAAAAAAAATCTTAACAAGCTACTCAAAAAGATTGCCTACTGTAATGTTCTCAGGATTTTACTAATGGATCCTATTAGGCTCATCACTTCAGGATCTTGTTCCTCTGAAGTGTAAACATAAAATGCACACAACATACTTTACTGTAAACTGCCTAAAACAAAAAAAAGGCAAGTAGAGCATAGAAAAGGATGCAGCTTGTTTCCAAAAATAATGTGTTCTCTTCCACATATCCAGACTGAAGGTACTGATTTCAGGTCAAGTAAGGCACAAGCATTTTAGAATTGCTGGTATGCCCTGACATACATGACTTTTTTTCCCCACATACTTCTGTAATTAAGTTAGCTTGTGCACTAAATATTGTGTAGTCCAACAATTTAATAAACTCTTTTCTTGAACGTTTTGCTCATTTTCTTTGGAAATTGCTTGGGAAAAGAAAGCATGCCAAGAATTTATCATAAAGCCTTGAGAATTTGAGTATGTGTATTTATGCTGTTAGAATGGGGCTGATGGTCTTCCTTTTTGATTAGAATTATGACAGCTGAATGCAGATTCAGATATCAGATGAGAGCTCTCTCTCCATATTTGGATATAGAGTTTAGGTTTGAAGAAAAATAGTGAATATATTATACAACCTCCTGGATGCACCACATATCTCAAGCTGCTTCACAACACTCAATTATTGTGCTGCTGTCACTTCAGGAACTGTAGGCAGAACCAGCAGTTGTTATGAAGTTAGTAACAGCTCCCATGTGACCCTTGGACAGGACCTGATTTATAAGGAAGAAAATATAATTAGGGGACCACCTCAGTTTAATGATGGGGGGGGGACGGTTTAAGAAAATTGTCACATTTTCTTATTAAATTTTCATTCCATGTAAACTGTGCATGATGGAAGAGCTGCTCTTTCAGCTCTTTCTGGCTTTAGGCCTATCAATTATAATTTGAACAAGCTGCTGGAATCTAGCTTTAAATCTTCCAAAAAATAAGGTATGTACACTTAGTTGGAGGTCACTAGGACTGTAAGAGAACTAACACTAATGTAGAGCAGATCTTCAGTCAATTGCAGCATAATTCAATTAAACCCTGCCTGTTTACCTCAGCAAAGAGTCAGGCCACCTCTCCTCTCTGCAAGCCTTAGTTATTTTTTTGAGGTTTTCATAGCCTAATGTCTAAGAAGATTTGAGGTTCTGTCCTCAGTCTTGCCTCTTTCTTATCTCAGTAGCTCACCTCACCATTCCTGCTCAGTGCTGTGCTGCCAGATGCCCAGGTCTGGGGTTATATAAAGTTGGGTTATTTATACTGTTTCCCACTAATTTTCATGCTGTTAAGCTGAACTCATCTTTGATCTTGTTCAGCAGGGTGTCATAAGTTTCTAGCTTGACTCACAGAGTTTCTCACGTATTAACTTTGCATTTCACTTTAAGAATCGTAATCTTTATTCTTCCATGTAGTTAATCTGTCCTTCCATTATGACTTCTGCACTTCAATTGTGAATTATTTCCATCTCACTAGTTTTTGGTTTTGTTCAGAGTATTTGATTATTAGTGAGTCTACCTTAAGAAGGTTATTTAATGTCTTATATGTTTTTGTGAGCACAGGAAAAATGCTTTGCAGTTTGTAATCAGATTCATTAAAGCAGTTATAGACTGTGATTTAAGTGTCTTTGTTTTTATTCAGTTGGATTTTTCCATAGTTTATATATGAGAATGAGTTAGACTCCTTGAGAGGGTCTCACACAAAATTCAGTAGTATGAAATGCTGTTGCCATTTTCTTGTGGAAAAATAAATGAGAACTGAATATTTCATGTATTGAAAAGGGGGTGGAGAGAAATTGTTTTTTCCTTTCAAGTATATTATTTTCAGTTTTCAGACTGCAAAGCTCCAAGTAAGAATATCATATGGATCATCTGTTTTCTTGTATCCCCAGCTGCCTTTCAGATCCACGCTGTCAGAATTTCTTGTGGTAGATTCTATAAACTGCATGTTTTGAAGTAATTTAAAATAAAGATTTTTAGGGTAGGGTTTTTCAGAAGTATTCAGAACTGGATTCTTTCCAGTTCTTTCTGAAGAGTTTTGCTGTTGATATCAATAGGATAAAATTTGGCCTGTGCTGAATAGTTTGAAAAACCCAATTGTTTGAAAACCCCTGCTGGTTACTAAACTAAAAATATTTGGTATTCCTTAATCTCTTCAAGTGTTTGCTCAGGGTGTGTTTGCTTCAGCCAGGTAATTCGAATTTGCCACACAGAAACTCTTGTAATGTAATTCCATGCTTATGTCATGAAGCCAACAGGAAATAACCATTTATTACTCTGTCAGCACTGAAGGAAATACAGAACACACAGATATGGTTGTAGACTGTCTTTTTAGAAGTGTTAATTCATGCCCTAGGTACTGTCAAATACATTAGAAAATATAAATGGACTTGTAAATATGAAGTATTTTAAATGACAGAAGCTTGATGTGAGAAAATTTACTCACAATGCAGCTCATTAAGAACCTGAGCAAGTCCTGTGTAATACTTAACTGCTTGATTTAATTTTGTTTCCTAAAATACAGTTCTAGAGGTAGAGTTACTATTGACAGCTCACACCCATAGTCTGTAACACACTGACTTTGTTTTACTGTCATGGCTTAACCCCCGCTGGCAACTAAGTACCACACAGCCCTTAATTCACCTCCCCCATCTCCAGTAAACTTTGTGGGTTAAGAACTGTTTAATAATTGAAACCAAATATTGTAATAATAGAAAAAGCGGAGAGAGAGGGAGAGAGGAATAAACCCCAGAAGAAACGACTGATGCATGGTACAATTTCTCACCCCTTGATAACTGATGCCCAGCCAATCCCTGAGCAGTGACCAGCAGCTCCCAGCCAGTTTCTCTCTAGACAGCTCCTGACAGTTTGTAGACATTCTGTGCTATGGAATATCCCCTTGGCTAGCTCAGGTCAGATGTCCTGGGCATGCTCCCTCTGGCTTCTTGTGCACCTGTTTACTGACCAAAATGGGAAGTTCTTGACTTAGAGTAAGTGCTGATCAGTAACAACCAAAACATGAGCGTGTTGTTAACATGACTCTCATACTGAATCCAAAACACTGCCCTGTACCTGTTGCTGAGAAGAAAATGAACTTTATCCCAGATGAAACCAGGACAGTATCCACCCCTTATTCCATATCTTTTGCATCATGCTAGGTCCCATGATTCCAATGCACCATTAACTATCCTGTCTTTTGATAGATGCATACCCAACTATCATTCCCTTAGTCTGTTGACGATGTCTATAAAAGTCTCTTGAGTTAATTTAGCTTGTGACCTGGAGCTCCTTCCATCATAGGAGTCTGTGATGTGTTTTTTTGGCCTGTTGCATGTTAAAGCCAGTTCTGATTCTGTCAGTGCTGCACTTTTCCAGTTTTACTGAAGTTCATTGTTAACATGATGATCAAAAGGAAGTCAGGTTCTTACTCTCAAATCTGGAGCGATGGATAAGCGATGGATACAGGCACCTAAGGTCGTGATGGGCATAAATCCACCATGGAAATTATAATATGCTATGTTATACAGCAAATAACATTGTAAGTTTTAATTCACAGATTATTATTGCCAAGAATCAATTCTCCCTTGAGGCACGTACTGGCCTGTTCCATCTTCTCGCATTACCCACCAAGTGCACACAGGTTCTTGAACAGAATCAATCTCATGGACAGATTTGCCTTTGCCTGAGGCAAAAATAACCCAGGCTGTTTTCCACAGCATATTTTTAATGTGCACTGCAGGAATACTATCCCCTTCTAGAGTACATAACAGTCCTGTTTGAGCAGGGCCAGCCCAATTGGCAGATGCCCTAGTGTTGACTAAGGAGGTGGCCTTTGCTAAATGTGTAAACCAGGGTTTAAAGGTCCCACCACCCACTCAGTGTAGTGTTTAACAGTCCATTGTACTCTTCAGTCTTCCTAGAGGCTGGTTCATGGTAGGGAATGGTGATATACCCACTCAATGTCACACTCTTTGGCCCAAGTGTCTATAATGTTTCAGAAATGAGTTCCAGTGTCTGACAATTCTCTCTGTGGTATCATGTCTCCACAAGGCTTGCCTTTCAAGGCCCAGGAGAGTATTCCAAGCAGTAGCATGGAACACAGGATATATTTCCAGCCATCCAGTGGCTTCTTCCACCATTATAAACACATGGTGCTTGCCCTGATGGGTTTGTGGGAGTGTGAATCAATCTGCCAGCCCTCCCCATATTTATATTTTAGCCATCATCCTCCTTACCAGAGAGATTAGCTTTTTAAATTGCAGTGTGTGTTTTGCATTAATAGATAATCTGTGTGATAGTGTCCTTGGTTAAGTCCCATTGGTCATGAACCCCTCTCTATGTTGCATCACCTGATGGCTGGGGTGTCATGGACCCACTGAGCTAGAAACCATTCACTCTTATGTTGCCAGTGCAACTCCACCTGAGCCAATTCAGTCTTAGCAGCCTGATCCACCAGTTGGTTATTCTCTTGTTCTTCAGTGATATGACCCTTAGGTACAGGAGCAGCTATCTATGGTGCACCCTCACAACCAAGTTGTCCATCTGAGCCACAGTACAGTTGCCCAGATGGCTTTACCTCTGCACTGCTAGTTATTCTGCTTCCATTGCTTCAAGTACCCCCACAGGGCATCTGCCACCATCTGTGGATCAGTAGAGAGGTGAAGTATTAGCCATTCTTTATTGTTCAGCGATGTCTGAACCCAGATGGGTGGGTTTCACCTCTGCAAACTGACCTACCTTGTCCTTCAGCAGTTACCACGTCTTGTCATAATTTCATACATTTCAGGATTTCGTAGCTTTCTTCCACCTGTGTTGCTTTCCTACAGCAGGACCCATGATTAAACAAGGCATATTCTTCTCACTTACCAGTTCACATACATACTGAGCATGATATTTTATGGTGTAGAATATCCATTTGGCCAGTTCAGGTCAGCTGTCCTGGGTGTACTCCATCACAGCTCCTTTTCCACCTGCTCACTGGCAAAGCATGGGAAACTGGAAAGGCCTTGAACTGGATTATGCACTGCTAAGCAACAAAATATCAGTGTGTCATCAAGATTATTCTCCTACTGAATTCAAAACACAGCCCTGTACCAGCTATTGAGAAGAAAATTAATTATATCTCAGCTGAAACCAGGACACTTACCTAGAAGAGGGAGTGGTTTTGGCAACTGCTGCTGATGTAATTACTTTAATTCAGATCGAAAACATTGTTTGTTCATGTAAATGAAACAAGTTTTCTGCACCTCCTCACACGAAACAAATTCTTTGTACAGCTTCTCCTTAGCTGGCAGGCACCCTCCTGTGCCCCCACATCTCCCTGACCAGAGTTGTCTCTGGGTTGCCTCTCCCACATAATAGCCTTTTAACATGATACTTCACCTCCATCTACATCTTCTCCAGCAAGCCTGCAAGAGAGAAAGGAAGGTGAACAACAGGTTGGGTTATTTTCCCTTCAAAATGTTAACTTTATGCCTCTGACATGTCTTCTTCCTGCTACCCACTGTCATCTCTCCTCTCCACCAGGTGAGCCTTGGAAATCCACAGTCCAGCTGCTCAAGGTACAAAACACTTAAAAAATAAGCAGGGTAATGTGGACCCATAAAAATTTAAAACCCCCATGTACCTAGTGCACTATTTACAAGCCAGTTATAAATGATTTTACCTGTTTCTGTTAAATGTTTATGTTGTCAAGGTGAAGCAAAAGCATGTATTGCAAAATCACTTTTGTTAACATTAGAAAATTATTTTTGTTATTATTTGCAGACTTAGGATCAGAAATCCTCTGTGTTGTATGTGTTCTCCAGTGAACAATGCTGTGTAATTAGGCACTGATGTTTCATCAGAAAAATGCTCTCTAGCCTGCTGCCAGACCAGCACGCTCTCTGCTGCACCTGCACAAATCTTCCTGATAAGGCTGCTCCAATTGGCACCTGCAGGAATGTGGTGTAGATCAGCAGCAAGTCACCAGTACAGTGGTTCCACTGTATCTCCAGTTAGTCTGTAACTGATATATAAACAGGAAAAAAAGCTGACTTTTTGTTTGTAGCAAGTAGTGCATAGAGTTAGAGAGGATTAGATTTGTATTTTGAAAAGAGCAAATTTCAGTGGCTTTCAAACACTTGGATTTAGTTCAGATCCTGAAACAATGGAAAAGGTTTTTAAATCTAAACCCTGGAAATCTTAGAATTACTAGGGTTTTTTTTCTCTATAACCTGCATTTCTTCTCATAGATAGGACCAAATGAATAGTTTCTCCCTTTATTAAATGAAGGTAACAATTATAACCATTCTTTCTAAAGTCATGTATTTTTCCAGTACTTTTTTTGAGTATGGATTGAAATAATTTGTCATACTTTAACACTTAAACCACCAGTTAGGAACCAAACCACGTTTTGCTGAATGCTGCACATGGTTGCCATGCTCAGGCAGACTGCATTTTGGTAAGCTATTGAAATAAAACATACTAATAGGAGGAGAGAAATATTTTCCTACCCAAATACAGGTCACTGAAGATCATACAGACCAACAGTTTGGCCAATAGGATTCAGAGGGTCTGAATCACTATCTTATGGCCTGCTGCTCTTCACAATCCCTGTTATATCCTGGATCTTCATCAAAAGTTACAGGTGACAGACCTGCACCTAAAAGGATAATTGGTATCCATGGCTCCCTTCATTTAGACAATTCGCTGATCAAGACAGATATTACAAGGAAGACCAGATTCGTCCTTGAGGTTTTTTTTCTCAGATATTCCATGCACTTCTAGCTGAATTGTTATCAAGAAATCAGAAGAGATTAAAGGCCTGGGTTCTATAGCTGTTGGATGGTGTGGCTCTGCTAGCAGGTTGTGTGCCATGTAGCGCTATTTTCTTCTATACCCTACAGTGCTAGAAAATATGCTGTAGAGACCTGAACATTGTATTGTCATGGCAAAAACCTATGCATAAGACCATTTATAAAGTCACAGCCTATAAATTGCTTTTTTCTTCTTTCTAATATCTGAAAACCAGATAAGCTCTTACTGAAAATCTTTTCAATGTCCTTCTGCTTCAGCTCCCCAAGCAGCAGACCATTGGGACAGTGTTGCTGTGAATAGATTACATCTCTCAGTGACTTGAAGAGCTTTCCTGACTACAGATGTTTCCCTGAGTCAAGTGCTAACTGTGATAATGCAGCCCCTTTGGAGCCACTTTTACTGAGATATCTGAGTAGTTTTGGAGTTTTGAGTCTATTTATCTTCTCTGTGATAAAGTTACCCAGTTATGGCAGCAAGGCAATCAGACTAGAATCTCAGACAAAACTTGCCTCACCTTGTNTGGGGGGCATACTCTGATCTATCACACTTCGAGATTTAAAATCACAACCTGAGTTAAATCCTCCTCCATTTTTAGCTTTATTGTTAATACCTGAAGTATCATTTCATGTGTTTTGCAATGATTTATTATCCTTTCAGCCAAGGAGAAGGAAGACAACAGAGCCTATAGTTCTCAGAATGTAATTTACAAGATGTTTCAAGGGCCATCCTCTGACCCAGGCTGTGTCTCCACCTTGGCAGGATGCACTTTTAAGTGGGGGAACCTCTAAAGGAGTCCCACTGTGACATGATCTCAAGGTCACCACGGTTGCAATCTCAGAACATGCAATGCTGGATAAATTATAGCCTTTCAGACCTTTCACGTGGCATATACATCTCTGCTGCAACAATGGGCTCATCATGATATCAGCACTGGAGGAGATGGCCATAAATGTGACATAGCATGTGTGCTCCATGCCATTTATGGTGGCACCAGTTCCCACCAGGGAGTCTGGTGAGAGTCTTAGGGTTCTTTTAAAAAGGTTAATGAGGGAAGGGATACACAAGCACTGCTACTGAATTTCAGAATAACCCCACTCAGATTACTCAGAGTTCCCTTACTGGGGGTGTGAGGGTGTATTTGAAGTGTTCCTACAAGACCAGATACATCCTACTGCATTATCCATGACAAAAAAAAAAGCCTCATTTACTTTAGCTTGAAAGACATATATGATGATAACTCAGTTCAGTTTGTTTGCAGCATGAGATTACCTTAAATTCTTACACAGCAGTGTGGCTGTTGAGTTAGTGTGCTGTTCACAGGGCATGATGCACTCCGGCCATGTATGACACACTCACACAAGTGTCAGCAGGGTGACACTCGTGTTCTTCATTTGTGGAGAAGGTGAAATTAAAAAACCCCAAGCCTTTACTTCAGGACAGAGTGCGACAGAGTGGGCTATGTACCAATAATTTTAATTTCTGATATTTGCCATATGCACATATTAATAAAATCCAACTTCCCTCAGTTTTAAAGACTTGCTGCCTTTTTGAGTAGCTAGAGTCGGGAAATGCAAGGGCAGATCCATCTAAGAGCTCTGGCTGATTTGTGTCTAGGCCTGAGATGCTGTCAGTTTACAGACCACTACTACAACTTCCTTTCCTTGAGTCCTTTTGGAAAATGGTCTTAGATGAATTTGAGACAAGGCCAGTTTCAAAGTGAAAAAGCTCTGGAAAGGTGTTTTCATGTATTTTCTTCTCTAAGCTGACAGGAGCTTTGCTAGAGGAACTTGATGAAGAGGGTGGGGTACATTCAACAAGTGGAGTCTCTGAGTTACTAGTTATATCTTTGCATAGCTAGTCAGAAAAAAAAAAAATAATTCAGTTTCTTTGTTTTACCTGCCCTGTTTATTAATTTGTACTTCATGATCTCAGTCTGGGCAAAGGAAGGAATTTCTCCTTTTTCGTTATTATTGTTAGTGACAGAATTCCTCAGACATCCATCTTCAAAATGCAATATTCAATAATGTAGAAAGAAATGCTTTTAAAATTAAATGGAAATTATTCATACCTGTTTTTATTTTGCTTTTTTAAATTTAGGCAAAGTTAGTCTAAATAATACCCTTCAGACAATGAAACCCTGGCAAATGTCTCTTTACATTATGTACTCTTATCCAAAGACTCATCGATGCAGCAGTCAATAGATACCCATATCTATATCCACTTTCCCTGTAGTTAAGTAAACTTTTAAAGAAAATGCTCCATTAGCTCCTGATCATCAATCTTCATGTAATAATGGAGCTGTTTAAACTCAGATAGGCTTCTCCCTGCCCCACTCCCAACTACCACCCCATTCTATTAAAATATTTACATTGTAATAACTCAGTAGGGTTTGTGTTTTGGTTTTTTGTTTTTTTTCTAAATTGAAGGCCTGTAAGTGGGTGAAAGTATTTTAAAGCAGGGTGAGACTGAAGGGACGTGACATGTTATTGAATTAAGGCCTTAGAAGGTGAGGGCTGTGCAGTCATAAATTTCAGGAATGCGGATGTAACTCTCTGAATGTGTATATGAAGTTGACAGAGTTTGACAGCTACCATCTGTGAACAATAATGTATAGAGCAGCAGGGCTACATGATGCAGACTGGAATGCACCTATCAGGCTCTTAGGACTATAACAATTTACTACTCATTATCAGGGACTGTGGTCATGATTAGCTGCAGGGGTTGGAATGAAACTTGGAAATTATGAGAACAAAGTTCCTCTTGTTAAAGCAGAATAATTAGTTTAATACATATGAGGAGAAAACAGGCAGGAGACTTCCTTCTTTTTCCTGCTCATGAAAACTAAAAAAATGCACAGTGAAAATGGATAGACTGTTACCTCCTTCTTCAACACTTGAAATATGAGAAAATGGCGGGTTTGTATTAATTCCCTTACTGTTCCAGGATTTTGCACAACTCTGCAACTTTTGCAGCATAAAATGGCAGTGACATAATTATGTGATAACTGTGTTAATGCATTTATAAAGCTGATTTCTTGTGATCTGTGCTTTCCTGTGTTTCATCAGAGAACAGCATTGCGGCCAAAAATATATTTGAAGCACAGCATCTTATAAGTAAAATCTCTATTAAAAAAACCACCAAAACTGTTTTCTCAGTAGTTTGTATTGCAAACAAAATCTGTGTTTTCCCACAGATTTCTATTTTTCTTGGTAGACACCTTCAAGTAAAGTGCAGCTGGAGCCACAGAGAAATATTGTGAATTCTCATTTCAGGCTGCCCAAGCACACTGTGTGCTAGGCTGAGAGACATTTTATTGCTTAGTATAAATGCAGATGGGTCAGTCCCACTGGAAATTGTTTATTTAAACTGAGAATCTGTCCCAGGAAATCAAGGAAATTATCAAATAAGAAAGAGAAAGCATACAGTCTCCACAATGTATATCTCAATGTCCACAGTAATATATATTCATTCCCATTCTTTTCCTGCAAACATTTGCTTTTCTTACATAAATGCCATTAATCCCAGTCTACACACATGAGTCAACAGTGAACTCCGACAGCAGCTTAAGATCCAACAAGGTACCCGGATTCCTAGGAAGGGCATTTGACTTTGAAAAACATCCAGCAAAAACAACACACTGAAAGAGAGAAACAGCAGGAAGTCTACTGAGCAAGAACAATATCATCCGTCCTCTTTCAACTGAAAAAGAAAGGTTAAGGTTGGTTAAGAGGAATGTGTGACCAGACAAGAAAAGTATAGTAAGCAGTTCCTGTGATAGATGGTTTAAATTTAGTTGTTCCTGCCTGTGGGGGTGGGGGTTGTGGAGTTGGACTATGTGACCTTGTTGGGTCCCTTTTACAGACATTTTACAGGAAAGGACGAGGTTATTTCTCAGTTGGAAAGGTTGTGTGCTTTTTCATTATCTGCTTTAGAAAAATGTACACCAGTGAGGTTATCAATAGAAAGCCACTAATAAAGACAAGTCTTATCCCTGAAAAGTGACTGACTTACCCAGACCTGACTTAAAGATGTGTCTGTCATAGTCACAGACATGCATCTTAGCTCATAGATAAGTGAGTTCTGATTTGGAAAGCTTCTGGTGTCCAGGCTGGTTTGGTATGTTTGTTTCTGCCTTGAGATGATAGCAGGCTGAGCATGCAATGGCAAATGGCTGCAAAAAGTGGGACAAGGTCTTGGGGGACTCCTTGCTGCAAAAAGTGGGACTCCTTGCTCTTGTGTTCCTCAGCCTCATGGGAAATTTTGCTTACACCAGTCAATGCATACATAGCCTGACTGGCAGATCACATTATTTTCTGAAAGATTGTTTTCAACTAAATAAAGTGCAAAGAAATCAGTTTAACATTTACCTCAACATTTTTTTTTTTTCCTTGCAATGAGTTCTATCTCAGGAATGGAAGAAAGGTGTTAGGCTAGGTTTTTGATGGAAATGATTTGTGTTCCAGTGGAATAAAACCCATTTTTTTCCAACTAGCTCTAACTACCCCTGTATGTTAACAGATCCTAAACAAAATTAACATCCAGATAACTGATGTGGGATGGAGCAAGGAGAGTAATGATTCAGTAATTAGTTATTTTGATAATGTTAAACTTGGGTTGTACATTGTCAGGTAAGTGATAGCCACTGGACTGACAGAGCATGCACACAGAAAGCTGCTTCTTCTGGTGCTACTGATTTTTGTGCTACATTTTGTGCCTTGTGTTCTTGTTCAGAGCCACCTAGGTGCATGTGAACCCAAATTAGTGACATCAACTTCATTTCCCCCCTTAGAGTAGGCTTCCCTATTGCTTTGCCCCATTCGCACGGCACCTGCCCCGGCTCAAATAACAGTCTTAATGATGATTATTTTAAAATTAAACTGTTTAAAATTTTAAAAGTTAAGCAATAGGCAAGAGATGTTAACCAGACTATCTGGTCACTGCTTGTCAGGCTGGATTTGAGACAGTCTAAAGACAAAGAGTTTTACAGATTATTTTTGATCTTGTCTCCAATCATTCCTCAAGTGGTTTGAATCACCCATAGAGACACAGGCTGCCAAACATCTAATAAGAAGTACCAGCCAGGAGCCTTGGGTCTTTGTGTTCTGAAAACTTCCATCCCTGTAGATATTTTCTAACAGATCTGTCATCTTAGTATCATAGTTAACATGGATGTAATATGCTCCCCTGCTAACAGTCTGTGATAGTGTTTGATGGTACATGTGCTTCAGTTTTGTCAATAGAACTGTTCAGATTTCAGTGGGTGAGGAAGAGCTCTGTTAATTAGGCATAGTTATCATTTGCATCTACTGCCTATTAGACAGAAAACATGCCGACACAACATGATGGACAGACACGGACTGTCTGGAGCACAAATCAGCAAACCAAATAGAAACTCTCCTGGGGCAGTCTCTGTAGATGTACAGACACATGTTGGTGTGAAAAGCCCTTTCTACCTGCTATGTTTTTGATGCTATTGTTATCTGTAGTAGCAGGATAAAAGCTTGTTGAAGATTACCACACTATTTTGTGTCTTTTATTTTGCTGTGTGGACATTTCCAAAGGCATTGAGGCCTTTGAGGCTATTGCAGCCTGTAAAAGAGAACCATTTTCTAAGCCTGCCATTTTAATGCAGGTAATCTGCTGCATTCCTTCAGAGCAGTAAAGAAAATAGCAATGGGACTGAAATTGCCTGTAATTTTCCTCCTAGCATTTTGTAACAGGAGTATTACTATGTTATTTTACCTCTCTTTTTATGTGGCTGTAATTTCTAAGGCTTTGGAATCACATTCCTCTAAAAAGTCTTTATTTGCTTTAAAACATCAGAATTACATTAAAGTTGGTAGAGAAGCTACCAAACAACTTAATGCTAAGTTACAAGTATTTCTTATCTTTACCAGTGTTTGTTCCTTTCCCCATTCCAGCAAGTCAGTAAGGTAGTGAGTCTGGGCAGTCTGATCTCATTCTCTGCATTTCCTGCTTGCTCATTTTAAAACCTGTGAGCCAGAAATTTGTCTTACAAGTTCCCCCAGCTCCTAGTTCTCCTTTGCATTCAAGTCTAGTAGTGATTAACCAACATGTAAACACTGTATAAATTACTACCAAAAATGGGTCTAACCTAAAAGATGGTAATCTCAAAGGGTTTTGTGGCTACTTCATGCCCTGCAAGTTCGAGCTCAACAGCTTCCAGGGTTAACACATTAATTTCTGTGATGTGGTTTCAAGACATTATGGGGTTGTTGAGATTTTTAACCCAACTTGTTGCTTTTGCTTCAGCAACAATTTTCTGAAGGTATTTTCAAAATATGGAACATCAGTGCGACTATTTTTTGATTATCATTGTATTTTCATTATTCCAGGCTACTCTTTGCCTCCATTCCCAAGACACTAACCTGTAGATCTCAGAGGAAGAAAAGGTAATTCTTAAAGATAAGTTACCTTACTGTTGTCTGCCCTTGCAAAACTTACTTTTAGTCTTACTGAGTGTCTTCCTTTTCACTGAATGCATATTTCAAAATTATTTTTATTTCCATTCAAATATCTGCTATAAAACTTAACCTTTGTGCAGGGTTCTAGAATGTTGAATATAGACTGATCTTGGAAAAGAAGTACAAATACCTTTTATTCTGTGTACTTTTTTGTCTTACTTGACTCAGTTATTTCTGAGATGGTATTTCTCAGGTTTCAGGTACAAGGCAGACCTTAAGATCCAAGTAACTCAGTTCCTATGAATTAAATGTTTAGTGACATCTGTGAGTAGCCAGAAAATGGATTCAAGAGTAAAACCTAATGCTGTCCTTTTAATAAGAAATCTGATAATGAATAGAAAGCCTCAGCCTCCAAAAACGGGCTGGAGCAGTGTTAAACATCGCTGGCAGAAAGGGC
Organism: Regulus satrapa; assembly: GCA_013396955.1. NCBI lineage: Eukaryota > Metazoa > Chordata > Aves > Passeriformes > Regulidae > Regulus > Regulus satrapa. The sequence goes on along the minus strand of VWZN01012740.1, from coordinate 178,696 downwards.
AGCATTAGCAGCAAGCCTGGGGTGCGAGACACATGCAGACACACTGCACTGGCCCCATATTCTGGTTATTGGCTCCCAGCTTATCAAATAAGAGATAATTGAACTTGACCTTCATTCCCTCTGAGCATTTCAGAAGTCTGGATTACTGTTAGTCTCTATCCCCTGCTGTTCTCTGAAGCAGAGTTGAGGCAGCGGGAGAAATAGAACACCACAAAATCCATGCACTTGCTCATGACCTTAACAAATTTTACCCATCCCCCCAAAGTGATCACTGTTAGGCTGCCTTGCTGCTGAGTTGGCAATTTTTGTGCCCCAGTTATCACCACTGCAGATCTTATTTTGTGACTGTAATAGTTACAGGACATGTCTGTGAAGTCATGCCTTTGGACTAGCCCTGATTCCACCTAGCATGAGAGGGGAGCTCTGGACAGTTGCCACAGTGACTCATTATAATAATACAGGTTGGCTTGGGCTGGTGTCCAGGTTGCACTCTAGTGAGAAGCAGAACATTACATTCACCAACAGGACAGCAGCCCCCAGTTATACAGCTTGAAGCATGAATGAACCATTGGCTTGCCTCTGCTCATATGGGATATGGCATTCTACAGCGGTCGTGGTTGCTAGAGAAAATTTTTATTTTTCAAGAGAAGGACTGTTCATATTAATTGTTCTTACAGCTGGAATGGATGTATACAGCTCTTAAAGTCCTTTTACCCCTCAGAGTTAATAAGTGCCAATGAAGACTTCTGTATTTCATTAAATATCAACTACAGTTTTTAGTTGTTCATTTGTTTGGTTTTTTATTTTTCTCTGAATATTTAGTGCTGTAAAGCATTGGCTGAAAATATATAAACTCTTCTGGAGCCAAGCCTCAGTCCTTCAGCTGAATGTTGTAAGAGTGTATGACACAGAGAGGCACTTTCTTGAGTGTTCTCTCTCTCTCTCTCTGGCCCTCTGAAGCTTGTTTCTTGTCTGTGCTATCACTGCTTTGGGAAAAGAGTCAGGGAATGTCCTGTCTCTGTAGAAGTATCCAGTCCTGGAGACTGAAAGAGACTCCTGGAGGGAGCAAGGTATGGCTTTGACTCATCTCAGGCTGAAGAGAACAGTAAATCTTCTGCTTTCTGGATGAGCCCTTCCGCCTCTCGTCCATCATGGGCAGTCATAGTCAGTCTCCATCATTCTGCCCTCTGAAGAGAAAAAAAACTGAGCTGAAGATCTGCACTCAAAGAACTGACCTGTGTCTCTGAGTGTCACTGTCCCCAGGTGTCATAGTAAAGCTGGATCAAAGAAACTTCACAGCATCAGTGTTCACGCAACCAAGATCACCATGTGACTCTGGACAAAAGGAATGGCTTTGTATCCTTCCTGCTAACTCTGGCTGATAGCAAAGTCCCTTTGAAGCTCTCCTGGGCCACAGAAAACCCTGTGGATGTCCTCCTTTGGCCATCCCCCAGGAGAGGATGACACCAGTGACAACAGGACACGCAAATACTCCAGACTTTTTGCCTCATCCTTGATTTAGTTCTTGGTAGGTGGCTCTGCCAACTTGCCAAATTGATAAAAGTTATTCCCTCCTAGGGAATCATGAGACTCCACTCCCAGAAAGCTGCTCCGACTTTCATCCCTAGCCAGCACAACCTGGCCTCACCTGCACTCCAGAAGCACCTGCACTTTTTTTTTGCAAGCCACCATTTTACTAAGGATGCATCACACCTTGATAGTGCTTTTCATTCACCCATTTTTGTGTACTTGATGGTGATGTGAAAGATTATGGCCTCACTCCAGAGATGGAGAAAATGGAAAAGCAGGCAATTCAGCTTGCTTTTGATGCAATTGAGAACTGAAAGATATACAGTGAATGTTTCAATCTTTCTGGTCAGTTGGAGAGGGCTAACTACATATTTTATAGCTAGGTAAAGAGCAGAGCATGTTTTAGAAAGGCACATTCACATATGGTGGCCATAATTAATGCACCCCAGAATATCTATCAGCAGACTTAGAGGGAGGGAAGAAAGAAGAAAGGAGAGGGGGAACCATCCTGGCTTTCTTGAAAAAAATGAAGTGCTGTCTTGAGTTTTCTGCAATCAGGAAATCATGAACATTAACCATTTTTTCCCCTAATATTGTTTTTGTGTACAGCACATTTGCTCTTGTTAGAGCTGATTGAATACCGGGGATTTCAAGAAGCAAGTAATGTAGAAAGGCACTAGCAGGAGTCCTAAGAAACCCTCTGGAGCAACGGTGCTGATTCAAGAACTCGCGTGTTTCTTGTATCAGTGGTCTTGTTTGGGGTTTCTTGGAGACCCACACTAATCTTACTCTGGCTCTCTAAAAAAAATGCATGCACCACAAAATCATAGCCTGCTAGTACTAGTTACAGCCCATATTGCTTCCATTTGTCTCCTTGAAAGATACTGTATTACTTTACCCGAAGTTTTTTCCTCTGCGGGCTGAGGTCTGCCTGAGCTGTGACTATGCTGTGTGCCATCTGGGTCTGCTCTTTCTTCACAGAGGGCTGCAAGGCAGGACATGTCAGCTCAATCTGGCAGGCGAACAAAAGCCATTTGGATACTATAAGAAAAACAACTGCTCCATGGTTTGGAAGCCCTTGCTGGATCGCACGGTGAATCAGAGCGTGTCCCTTACTGTTTCACAACAGCTCTGCTCCTAAGAGCACAGCCTTGCAGAAAGGCCAAAAACAAAAAGGCCTTGTGGCGTATGGATTTTCATCTTGTAATAACAGCTTCATTTTCTAGACATGAATTACATGTCCTCCAGCAATACGTGATGAAATGTAAATTGTACATATTCTGTATCCAGCCTCACTGCCCGCGCTGGCAGCCTCTCCTTGGGAGCCTCAACAGCCCTGCACACTGTAATGCTTAAGTTTCCTCATACACCCCCTGACAAAGCCATTCTTGAAGCCACAAGTTTCATCTACAATCCACTGGCAGTATCTTACATGATCTTTATGGCAACTAGCCAGGGTAAAATACATGAACAGATGTTGAGGGGACAAAGAAAACAAAACAAAACCAAAACCAAAACCAACAACAAAAAAACCAAAAACAAACAAACAAACAAACAAAAAAACCAAACCAGAAAAACCCCTTTGTGAGAGTGAGTAGACTAATTTGCCATGAGAGACAGGGTTTCCTGACCTCAGACCCAGACCCATTCATCTCATTTACAGCAACACTGCAGTGTGCCATTGCCCATGCCACTGGGCACTGCCACTAAGAAGACCATGAGCAGATGTGAACCCCAGATTGGAGCTGCCTCTTCCTTCCTCTTGGCACCACTGGGATGGCAGCCATCTACTGTCTGGGGTGTCCTATCAGCACTGGTGGAGCAGGGGGAAGCTCTGGCTTCTTGCCCAGCAAGCCCTCAGGTGTGAGGGTGGCCAGGCGCTGAAGCCTGCAGGAATGCCACAAACAGGGGCCATGCTGTTGGCTCAGGATGCCAAAAGACTGCTCAAGGCATAGGGTGGGAGCTGGCAGACAAGAGCGAGGGCTGGGCTCAGCATTTGACTTTGTGTGGGACAAAGGTGGTGGTGAGGAAAGGCAGGGGAGTTTGGTTGGGCTTGGCCTGGTGTTAGGCTGGGGGACAGGAAGATGAAGCAAGCAGACTGGGGCATGCTTCATCCTGAGGTGTGACCAGAGACAGACCCATGATCACTGCCCATCTCTTTGCATTTTGATGCCTACTGCTGTCAGTGGTGGCATCCAAGTTAACTTTGGGACCCTCAGGTCTAGGAGGGCGCTCACATCCTGGAGAGCCCGAGGCAAGGCCACAGAGCTCCAGAATCCCATGTGATGTCAGTAAGCTTCTGATCTGGCCACGGACAGAGACTGGGCTGAGCTAAGCGAAAGAGATAAGTTTCTTCCTTCTTCTGCTCACGGCAACAGCTAGTCTTTGTTTTCTGAAGCAAGTGAATCCTTTTGTTTGTGTTTCCTTCTGCTGCTTGGATTGCAGGAGTCAGAACCTGCAGGTGAGGCTGGCAGCAGGCTCATCTCTCAGTCCGCAGACGCTGCTGCACATCACTGCTGTCACTTTTGGTGTCCGACAGAATGTCAAGGATGTAACGACTGAAACAACTACCTGCAAAAAGTGTGTCTGTATGGCTCTAATTAAGGAACCTATGCATTGTGGACTACAAAATATTATGGTGTGAATGCGTTCTCCCCAGAGCCCCACTTTCCATGTCCAGCCTGCCTGCAGCGTCTTTTTCTTTCCCCATCACAAGTGCTGGCTGTGATTCACTTCCTTTGCAGAATTTGTTTTCCATTCTCTACTTGTTGGATGCTTTTTTTTATCATATTCAAGGGATTTTTCCCTGAGAATATGTTGGGCAATTTTTAAAGTAGTAGTGGAGCTATAGGTGCCACAAAGACAAACCAAAACTCACATAATTTGCCTCTGCATTTTATTTTAAATTATAAGAGACTACAAATAAAATATCCTCACTTAGCACTTCTTTGCTAACTGTCTAAAAGACAGCCTGTCCTAATGTGAGGAAAAAATGTAAGCTAAATTGGCATAGATGAGATGCTCTACAGCTTGCAGAGACTCCTGAAAAAAAGGTTTCTTTCTGTAAATGCAATCTTCTATTGCAACTTTGAACAAAGTTTTCCACTTCTACAAAAGATTTAGTAGTCAAAGAAAACGGGACATCCATTAATAAATATAGATGTTGGTTTGGAAAATACTGCATGAGTAGAGTTTTAGAAAATTATGCTTTATTGTAACAACTGTTCTGGTTTTTTCCCTGGAGTATTTTTTACTGAGCATTGACTATTTTTTCAGGAGTTTTTATTTCAGAGTTAACATTACAATCTCTCCCAGATCAGTAATAATATAGTTGTACTTCTTGCTGAGAGGACAGAAGAAAGAACTGCAACTTCAGTTTTTTCATAGCTGATTCATAGACCAAAAGAGAATGAATCTTTTATGTACCACTGCCTCCTGGTATTTTGAAAGAATACACATTTTGAAACAGCTGAGATTGCAGTTACTGTTCAAATACAATTGAAAAACATTACGTGTTCATGTTTTATTCATTGCTATATGTAATATTAATGCAAAATACTTCCACTTCTCAGTTAGAAATCCTATTATCAGTTTGTGAGGTTTCAGCTATTTCAGGTGTCAAGATGTTGGAGAATTTGGGATTTTAAGCAGTGAGTCAGCTGTTAACTACATCTACAGTTAAGTAGTATGGCTGAAATAACACCTATTTGACTGGTTTTCCTAATTATTTGTGTGCAAAACCGATTCCTTTTCACTCCCATGGAAATTAAGGTGCTGAAAATAGCTACTGGGGAGAATTACTATTTCTAGTTAGACCTGCAGATACAGTGACCCTTTGTCTAGAATGCAGTAAAAACCAACACCTATCAAATTTCAACATCACCTAATTTTCCAGTAGTTGATTCTAATTGGAACTGCTCTTAAGCCTGACTTATTAAACCATTCTTTTCTATTGCTCTTAACAAGCATATAGCTTGCTTTAAAGCTAGCTTGATGCTGATTCTTAGTATTGTTTTCAGTAATTTGAAATAATATTTTGAGTTACATAATATTTTATGTCAATCTTGGCCAGAATTCCTTTTCAACATAAAAGAAAAATCATTTTACAAACACAAATATGAAAAAGCACAAATTTTCCCAGACTTTCTGGATACTTTTTTTCCCCAACTTCAGACTATGGGAATGCATTTTGTAGTCTCTAATTCTATTCCCATACAATGAAAATTAATATAAACTTTTATTAATACAAACAGCGGAATTAAACATCTCGGAAAACACATACTGCATTAGTAGTACAGTGGAATATAATGAGGCATTTTCTTACATACTCAAATAAAATGCTTCTTCATCTTAAATTGAAAGTGCAATATTTCACGTTGACACTTATGGAGACTTTAGCTCAGATCCTCCCTTTGCCAGTTAATATGTGATGGCAGAGGAGTCCTGAGGTCAAAGCCCACTGGTAGCCAAGCTCTCCTGAAACTACTGCTCTGCACCCTGCTCCAAGCACAGGAAAATGTCCCTGAGGCAAAGAGCACAGAACTGTTGTGATGTCTCATCAGGAGCAATACCGAAATGAGGGTAAGCCATTGGCTGTCTTGACTGTTTAGGTTATATTGCAGAGATTTTATGTCTTGCAACAACAAAACCAAGCCCAGTCTGACTTCCTAACTGGTGTCTTGTCTGCTGCTGGGAGCCCTGGAGGAGCCCAGTCCCTTGCTGGCATGTGTAAGGCTGCCATCAATCCGAGCCATCTGTCCTGTCTGGACAGGGGGCAATTGCTGTGGTGCATTTGCATCCTTTCTGTGGCCATCCCATAGTAGTGACTCCATGGAAACCAGAAATTAGGGGAAAACCCACATTAAACCAACAGATCCAGATGGAAATCCCTCTGCCTTCAGCCAGCTGGTTTGTTCTCTGCGCCTCATACTCTCAACAAAACTTGCTGCCCCAGCATGCACTCAGGAGAGAGAGACCTTTCTCAGAGGAGCTGGTTTAAGTCCAGGTTTTCTTTCACATCTTCAGCTGTGTCCAACAAGAATTAGTAGTGGCGGGGTTTATTTTGGACAGTGTGAACAAGAAACTTTCTCTCAGGTTGTAGTTCAATCTGGTTTGAATGACAAATTCTCCCTAGGCAGCTGGATAAAACTCCCCCCGAGCGATGGTGTGTCAGGGCATGGGGTATACCCAGGTACAGCCTGTCTGAGGCTTTTACCTCTCCAGCTTCTAACTTGAAGTTAGACAATAAGCTGCTCTCTGTTAGGACTTTTCTTTCTCATTTGGTGGAGATTTCTGTGATTTATTCTGAAGAAAACATGACCAATGTATTCATACACTGAGGCTTTTTACATCTGTTTTTTTGGTTCTGACAAATAAGTGAGACTGAGTTAAAGATAAATTGTAGTTCAGCCACAGAAACATGTCTCCAGGCTATTCTGGGCAAACATGATTGTTTCTTTTCAGAGTTCCTGAATATTTTGGGCAGAAGGCAAAAGTGCTCTCTCGTAGCTTAAGAAACACATGGAAATATTTTTCCTTCTATCTGTAATTGATGCTTTTCTTCCTTCCTATTATTAATATGGAATTATACCTTAAAATGTGCAATTGAATGTGCCCTGCGACTTGGCCAGCCCTGCAATCCCCCTGCAGGCTGCTGGGGGAGGCCATGCCAGGGTGAAAGGAGGAGAAAAGCTGGAGGCTGGCGGGACCAGGGCCCCATTTCCTTCCTCGCCTGGGGACCCATTCCAGCCATTCCACGCCACAGCGCTGCAGGTAGCACGGGGCAAATAACTCTGGGCTCTGAGCAAGAAAGCAAACACAAAAATGACCATGAAAATTGCCCAACCAGTTAAATCTGGTTCCAGCCCGGAGCTGAAGTTCTACCTTGAAACACTTAAATCCCATTTGGACGGCGCAGATTTACATTCCAGATGAGGAATTAATGGCTTTCGCACAATATTCTCAGCAGAGATGCCCCAGCATACCAACCTCTGTGTTTTTGGTAGATGGAATTTGTAATTCTTCCAGGAGCTGCATTCTTCCAAGTGTTACTTCTATTTTTGGACTGACTACTTGCTTTATATTGGGGGGGGGGGGGGGCGCAAAAAAG
>VWZN01012740.1:118142-164113 GCA_013396955.1 Regulus satrapa | reverse complement strand
TAAAATACCCCCCCCCTTTTTTTTTTTTTTTTTTTTTTTTTTTTTTTTTTTGGAAGGAGTCTTTTAGCTAAAACAAGAAAACGTTCTGTAAACCCCCTGTTGTATTGCTCTCTGCAAACTGGGCGCCAGCGGCTGCATGGGCTAGGCAGGGCCAGTTTGAAGGGGAAAATGGGGAGGTGATGTTATGTACCTCATTCAGTGAGTACAGTGCGGAGTCTAAACTGATGCCAGTGTAAAATACACGGCCTTCTGTTGAGGAAATTACTTAAAAAAGCCAAATAAACGAAAAAAACCCAACCAACCCAAAAAATCTCACAGGTGACCCAACAGGAAACTTCGCTAAACTGTGGAAATACTACATGATAAAAAAACTGCCTTTCTATATGTTCTTTATAATGAAAGCTGGTTTTTGTGCACTCTTACCTTTATCATTCAATATAAGACAGTCTTAAAGAGTGATTAAGTACCAAGTTGCCTACCATTTAATGCCCAGCTTCAATGCAAGTCAATTCATTATTTAATCCCACATTTCTAGTAGTATCATAAATACTGTTAACACCCAAAAAGCTTATAACACTGATTTCTTGCTTCCTGAGTGGTGATATGACTTTCCCTACACTAACTAATGGGCAGCAGAAGCAACATTTGTTTGCGGAGTGGTGACTGCACTTGTGAACCTGTTGGTGTTCTTGTCAGGTAACCTCTACAGCAGGCACATCCAGGTGGATGGAGAGATGTTGGCCATCCAAGTACAAGATACTCCAGGAGTTCAGGTGAGGTAGATGCAACCATGCTACCGGAGTAGCTCTAAATGTTTGTGTGCTTGCATCCCTCTGTGCAGCGTCTTGTTATGGTCTTTCTGTAAAGTATTTTCCTGCCCATTTCAGAGTTTGGCGTCCTGTGTAGGAGAGGTGGTAACTTGTGTTTTAACCAGTCAAGTCAGCAGTGTTGAGAGACTGTTTCAATGAATCATTTGTTCATTGGAGGCCCATTACTTTTGAGTGGCTGAATTACTAAGTGCCTCATTCCTGTATATTTGGAATATTAGGCACAAACCCAGAAACAGTTCAAACTGGTATATGTGAAATATGGTATATGAGAAAATAAATGTCATGACCACTGCCCAGCAAGCTTCATAAATGTGTATGACAAAGTGAAGTCTGCTGCATTGTGGCTGTGCTTATTAGTGTGTCACAAGTTAAAGTTTTGAATGTATAGACCTGAGTAATGCTGGATTGTTGCCTTTTTGAACTGGGCAACACTCCAGGTCTAAATGCTTCCAGCTCATATCTTTGCTTCCCCAGACTTACTGTCTAGCCAGTTAATTTCCCATTCTGTGGAACTACAAAGTCTTTCTCTGCATGCAGAACTACTCAGGTCAATTTTCCATTTGAGTATAGCAAACTCTAGTGTTAAATTCCAGCTTTTTGCAGCTGAATCAACATCTGCATTTATTCGCTGCGCTCAGATTAAGTTCATACTTACTATGTGAAATCCAAATACACGTCTGAAGCTGTAAAATGCTATTTGGCTTTACAGACTCTTGCAGATGGGTACCTTTAATCTTTTATGACTTCAGCTATCTAATTTGAGGCCGTTCATTTTTCAGATCCATGAACACAGTCTGGACTGCAATGAGCAGCTGAACAGATGTATTCGCTGGGCAGATGCCCTGGTGATTGTCTTCTCCATCACTGACTATAAGAGCTTTGAACTACTCAGCCACCTCTACCATCACGTTCGGCAGCTGCACCCAGGGAACATGGTCCCTGTTGTCATTGTGGCAAACAAAGCTGATCTCTTGCATATCAAAGAGGTGGAGCCTCAGCAGGGACTTCAGCTGGCCAATATGCTGGGCTGTACTTTCTATGAAGTATCTGTCAGTGAAAACTATAACAATGTCTTCAATGCCTTCCATCTCCTCTGTAAAGAAGTCAATAAACAGCAAATAACCAGCACCCCTGAGAGGAGGAGAACCTCTCTTATTCCACGGCCAAAATCACCCAACATGCAGGATCTGAAGAGAAGGTTTAAGCAAGCTTTGTCTGCCAAAGTGAGGACTGTCACTTCTGTTTGACAGCACAGCCCTTGGTCTATCCAATGTTTAGCTTGAGATTGAAACCTGGTCTGTTTAACACTGGCTCACGTAGAACCCAAGGCGTTGTGAAAGCAGGACGGTTTGAGTAGCCTTTTTCATGACTGAAGACTTTAGGCAATTCCTTAAAAAAGGAACATTATCAGATTAGAAAAGAAAAAAAAAAAATCAAAAGCCTCCTGAAAAAGTTCTAGGATGTGACTTGCTGAACAGGTATTTTCTTTTGGAAAGGGAACTTTTCAGTAAATGAAACAATTTGCCTTTTTCCCAGTTGGACAGATTTGGCTTTAATTTGTGCAGAAACAATCTTTTTGCTGTAACTCGAGAAGGGAAATGCCCTGAACTGCAGGTCCCTGTTCAGAAGTAACCACTTGAGATTTGTTCTCACATGGATGAAGGACAGCGTGATGCAACAGTTTAGTTTTATTGCACAGTAGAACTGTTTTTTTTCTGTGTATTTCAAAACAAATAAGAAAACATCAAATGGGTTTGTAAAAATAAGTGTAAAATAAGTGGACTGGACTGAGCATCAAGACTGTAAACAATGGTCCTCTATTTTTTACTAGCCATGTTATTGTTGACAACTTGACCATACTCTTTGTATGCAAAGCTGTTGTCCACAGGGTGTAAACGTATCTAATTACAAACGACTCTTTTAAAGTCTTAAAGAAGTACTTTTCAGACTAAATTATCCAACGTGGAGCTTCTGAGGAATGTGTGTGGAGTGATAGTCCATTTCAGATGCCATTCTGAGACATCCTTTTTTCTTCTCATCCTTTTCTCTCTTTCTCTCTCCACTGTACTTGCAAAAAGAACAAAAGGTATGAAGCATGGCTGGCTCCAGGCAATGAAGCTGATGGCTTGTTCAGAGCTGAGCCAGACCCTCTTCATTCTTAAACACATGGCAGATTTATATACTTTTTTTTTTTAATATTGAGCCAATGGAGTTCAGAGCCTAAGGGGCTTGTACACATGCACTTTAAAAAGCCAGTCGTGCTTTTGTTTAAACTGTAACTTATTTATTTTGTGTACAGTTACTCCGCCGAGGGAGTGTACTTTTCATTCTTACTGCCTGGTACAGCATTAAATCTTTTGAATTGCATGTTTCCTTGTGTGTTCTTTGGAGGTGAGAAACAAGGAGTAACAACCAGTGAAATATTGAGACAAAGTACAAGCATTCTTAAGGTAGTGAACATACACTGCAGAAACAAGAAGGTCTCTTTTCCTGCCTAGGCTGTTGCTTTATTAGCATAAACCACAGGGGTTTGGCTCTCACAAGTGCTTTACAGCTTCCTTTAAAGAAATTCTTTTAGGAGAGGAACTGAATAAGGCAAAGACCATTCAAATTAAAATGTGATTCTTCATTTCCACTTGTCAAAACCACTTTGGCCTTTAGTGAGAAAGGAATGGTGTGAGGTAGGTCAAAACCTGGAAGAACATAAATGCTACGTGACTGACACTTTCTTTAAAATATGTATATATATGTATTTATGTTTTGAACTATATCACCATGAAGTCTTCAACTACCTTTTTCATGCCTAAAGTAGCTTTATTGAAAGCTGTCCTGAGGAGGATGCTTGTGCTGGTACTAGGCTGATGGCCAAACAGGCTCACCTTGTTAGCACACAGCTGCAATAAGTGATGCAGGGAAACTCTGACAGGGTCCTGCTGATGATAATCTTTTGGGCCATCAGTTACTAGCCAAGTGACTTAGGATTGAAGCTGCAAACAAAACTGAGCTTGCCCTTCCACTCTGAGCTTATACCGAACACTGCTTGCCTTATTACGAGGGAAGTAAATACATTTCCCAAGGATAGCTTTATGTTTTCTTCTTGCCTCTTAAGTATTTCTTGGTGTTGGAGGCAGAGGATTCAGACACTGTTTGATGTGGTCTTGCACCTGCCCATGCAACGTTTTCTGTGCTGTTTCTACTCAATGGAACTGGCAGGAGATCCCTAATCCTTTGACCTTTTCCCCAAGCACAGGGTCCATGTAGCTGCTACAGCTATTTCCTATAAATAAACTTACTGTTGCACTAAGGCCGTTGGAAAGGCTCCACTGTTCTTTTGGTCTATAAGTACCTAAGTATGAGATGGTGGCTGAGCTCCTGCATCAATTACCACAGCTGTAGCCCCAACAGGCTGAGAAGCTTCCTCCAAAGTGTGTGTGGGCCTGGACAGCTAGTCTCTGTCTCGGTCGCAGGAGCTACTTGACCCAGAGAAAATGCAAGATCACCAGTGTCTGCTTAGACTCACCCCCTGCCCTCTCAATACAGTAGGTTTCTAGATGGCCAGGTCAGAGACCTGAGGGTGTTTGAAGACAGACAGGTGAAGGAGTGAAGACCACACCCAGAGCCTCCATCAGCTCAGGAAAGCAGCAGCATCTCAGAGGTGTGAATATCTGAGCTCGGCAATGGCCACATAACATAAGCAAGCCTCTCTGCTATGAGCAGAGTGTAGGAAATGTTCCAGGACCAAGACCAAGAAGGTCTAGATTCCTAGAGGCAATCAAACAATGCAAAAGTAAAAGGGGTTTCAGGAATATGCAGCTTTGGCATGTACAGCTCGGCATACTAGGAGAAAATAAGAAGACAGATAAGGTTTAGCATTGTGAAAGCACTGCTTTATTGATTACAGAATTTACAAAACAACCATATTCTAAGAAAGATTGAACAGTACAGAATGACAGAAAAACCAAGAGACCAGCTACTTGCTTTACAGTTGCTCTATTCAAACTATTCCTTGAGCTTTTAATATTGCAATCTCATAGCATTTTTCATTTGTTGATAGCACAGAGTTCCATTCTATAGTAATTCTTATAAATTTCTCTTCCATAGAGGCGACATTGTCCAAGATTTATAATCAGTCCATTGTTTCCTTCCAGCCACTCAAAATTGAACTTAAACCAAAATGCACCCTTTTCTGAAGACCATTATAAACATTTAGGAGAACTAATGCTAGCTTGTGAACAAAATTTAAAAAACTACTTCCCATTTAATCTACTCCTTTGGCATAATAAAGAATGCTATGATAGAGTGAATGTCACTTAATTTCACATTCTCATCTCAGTGTAGTCGTAGCATTACTTGGATGAAGCAAGAGGATGCAGCTTTAGAGCTCCACCATTTTATGTTGCAATTTGGAAATCTCGGTGCTATATGCAATTAAAATATCTCTTGACTGCTGCTCTTTCATCACAGAATGTAGCAAAGTTTTATAAAGAAAAATTGCATAACTGAATTTGATTGCAGCTCTTTCATGATTGTAAATGTAAAACCAAAGCTGTTTTCTAATCATGCTATTCAGAAATCTAGCTCAAGAAAGAATCTGTGCTGTGGCCTCTTGAAAATGGGATCATGCCCTTTTTTTGTTTTTGTTTGTTTTTTCTTTTTTAAATTCATGTGAGGGGAGGATTCTTTTGGGGTTATCATCAAACCATCACAGCCCATATGGCCTCCTGCGTAAATCTACAGAGAAGTGTGCCATCAGAAGCTGTCTTTTCTTCTGGGATTGTGGGTGGAGAAACTAGAGCAGGAAACAGAAAGCTGAGGGAGAAGCAGCCATGGAACCCAGCCTTTGAGTCTGGCTCTCTGCTTCCCTGCCTCTAACAGTCCTGCTGAAAGAGCAACACCAGGCTGGGAGCCGCTGTGCCAGCTAAGCCAGGGCTGTGTTCCAGGATCTCTCTGGAGTGAGGGACAAAGTAAGAGCAGAGGCTGTATAAGGCACACGTTTTTCAAGGTAGCCTGACAGAGGGTGGATTCTGCTGGCCTCTCACTCCCTCAGAAGCATTTCCCACCAGCCACAAAGCACAGCAAAACCATCAGGAAAAAATGTACTGCTTGTGGAGTGCAAATTGCACATCACCTGGTTCTCAGCTGCTCCTTTTCTAGGGGGTTATTACAAACAATCACCCTCACCATGCTGAGTGAGGCTGGGAGTGATTCAGCACTGCACAGCACTGTCATCAAGGAGGGGAGATCTGCTGTCGGACAACTGGCCCATTTTGAAGAGCTGCCCAGGAGCTGCAGATGTTCCCTTGCAGCCAGATACCCAGCTGTTTCACCAGCTGCTGTAATTGCAGCAGTTGCCACGTCAGTGTTTTGGAGGGCTATTGAGAAGAGTGACAGAGCAGGGATTTGATGTTTCCAGGCAAGGCACTCACTCATCTTCTCCACAGCCTCCCCCATCAGATATGAGTGTCAGGCTGGAGACGGTCTGGGGCAAACAACAACTCCACAGCACTGTGTGGTGTCAGGAGTACAGAGGAGAGCACCATTACCTGAAAGTAGGGGAACAAGAAGCAACAAGTCAAACTGAAAGGGATTGAGACAGCACTAATGAGCCATAGATAGTAACTGTTTGCTTTACCCAGCTCTAGGCAGGCTGTTTCTGTGTTTACTGACAGGGCAATACAACTCGTCCAGCGAAACTGTCTGCTCACTAATAACTGTAGTTAAATGGCTTTAAGGAGCATAATGACTGGTAGCATTGTATGCTTACTGAATGTGTGCTTTGACACATTTCTACCCACGCCTTACCTGGGGATTTATTGTGACTGCTAGTGCATTTACTGCGAGGCACCAGCTGATGAAGCCGTGGTTTCCTCTCCCATAGCACAGTTTTGAGTGATCCTGTTTCCTCTCAGTTGAAGGTAAGGTAAGCACCACAGAAGTGCCTGCTGCAGGGAGCCAGACTTCCTGTTTCAAAATGTCTTTTCAGACCAGGAACAGGCTGTTCTGCACATCAGGCTCAACCTTGAGCGCTGTCAGATGTTATCACTTTGGTTTCTTCCAGTTTCTATTCCCAGATGGGTCTGATGAATGAAACCATTGCTCACTACAACCATGATACACATTCTGCTAGGTGCAGGTATCTGTTTTCCCTAAGTGAGAACCAGTATATAATTATGTGGTGTGAAGCTTTTCTGCAGAGCAAAGCTATCATCCAGGATTGAGTGTGCACACTCTTGCTGTGAGGAGCTAACCCAGGGTCAAAATCATAGGACACTGCTCCTACTGAGCCCCAAGTTTAGCAGCATCTGTAGGGTCAGGATTGCAGGCAGGGATCTGGGGGCAGATTTAATCATACTAACTCACTTGAAAATGAATTTGCTTCTTCAGCACAAAACCAAGGAGAGGAAGCACAAACATCAACAACCGAGTTATGTCCGTGTATCCATCTACTGCAACAGCTATCAAATGCCCTGTGCTGTCCATCATGTGGCTTAAGTATGTGGCAATGCTGCATTTCAACTTTTTTTTGTTGCTATTTCTTTCATCTTTTCACTTCACATACTGAAAAGATCCCTTCTGTATTGGTGATAGTCTCCCTTTCACTTCTCCTCTTCCCTTGTCCTCCCACACAATCTGCAGCAAACTGACACTGATTATCTCTTCCTTCATAAGCCTGAAAAACTCTGTGTAACTTGCAGATGCCAAAGGCTGACACTGTCTTACTTATGTTACACGAGAATGAGACTATAGCACAGTATGTGCTCATCTCGTTATCATGCAGCTTAACTCTGAAAAACACGAAGGGACATGTTACCAAAGTTTTTTGAGTGTACAAGCCAAACATCAACAATAGCCACTGACAGATAAAAGCAATTTCTTCTTGGAGTCCTACCACTGTAGCCTCAGGGGATTTGTGTAACAAAAAGCAAACTCAGAGAGAAAAATGAGATCTGCAACTTTAATGTCTCAGAAAAGACGCTTGAATACAGCAGGACTTCTTTCTGTCCATTATCTCCAAGGGGCTGTTGAGGGACATAAATGTGAATGTTTGTTCTTAAATTTTTACAGAGAAGAGGAGAATTGCCCAGATAAGTAATGTCCATCCCTTCTCCAGGCAGCTCTCTTCAGAACAGCCCTCTGCAGACCGTCTCCTTGTTCCGTACCCCGTGCCTGTCTGGCACCATGCCTGTCTTTCACGCTTCACCTGAAGGGCTATCCCCTCCTAGTGGCAGCCAAGGTGGAAGAGCCAGGAGTTCCCATCCTGACCCACTGCACTCCAATGGGAAGTTTCCCCCCAGCACAGCAGAAGGCAGGGAAGGATGCAGCTAACATCTAAAGGTGCATCTGAAAGAGTTTATCAGCCCGCCTGCCTCAGCCAGAGCCACACAGGTGGTTGTGCATACTGGGAGAAGGGAGGGGGAAACATTCTCTCATGCTCCTTCTCCTTTATTACTCTCCTGATTAAAGCAGAAAAAGCGAAGTAATTTCTTCCTTCCAAAAATAGGATACTTCTCACTAGTTATGCGGAGCTATTTACCACCATCCAAAACCAAACGGTGCATAGGAAACACTGTATTCCTTTGTGCTTCTCCATGAGAAATAAAATTGTCATTCACATTCAGATGCAGAGCAGTTCTGTGGATGGAAACATGTGTCTCTTATTCCACATTTAAATGTCATTTGCCTCAACTCTAAACAGTTGCTGAAGCAATCAGTGCACCCTGTCAGTTTTTCTTCAATTACTTCCCTCAATTTTTGTACTGACACATTTCTCCATTTGTCCAAGAGGCAGTAATTAGTATAAATGTTAGTGCTTTGTTTGAATGGAAGGGACTTGGAAGGCCAGTGCTCCCCTGAAGCCTGAACGGCACAAAAAGGCTCTGTTAAACCCTGGCTTGAGTTAGATAAATGCCTGGCTTTTTAAAAATAGAATAATCCTAAACAGGTGGTGCATATTCACAGCTATAGTGCAGAAATCCAGGTAAAACTAACAACTTACAAACATTTTTTTGTGAGAGACTTGCACAACTGCTTAGTCTCTTCTTTCTCTTCCTCCTCCCGCCCAAAGTTCTTTCACCTCTAACACAGCACATTTGGATAAAGGGAAAGATTCAGAAAAAGCTTAAAATACTTTAGGAATCTGCCTCAGAGGGTGACCTGCTGCCAGGGTTAAGCCAAAGCAAAGCATCACCAGATCCCATGTCACCACTGTCAAGCCTTAAGTCCCTCTAGAAAGAAGTTAAAAATCTCCCTGCATAGCTCTCAGCCAACTCAGATGTTAACCCTCTGTTTATCTTCCAGGGTGTCTTAATACATTTTGTGTGTGGATTAACTTGTCCATCAGTGTGTCAAAACTCAATTCCCCTCCAAGAAGGAAAATTTAATTTGCTATTTTGAGGAGATTAGCAGTAGACTAATAGAGAAGCAAAGTGTTATCAGATCAAAAAAACCCTGCTAAAATGGTACTCCATCTTACAAAACACTGCTTGAGACTGCCTTGCAAAGACAACTGAAACATGGAAAACACATGTCAAACTGAGGGGCTGCTCTGCCTTTGGTCGGCTCCATTTTGCTAATGATTTCTCACTAATCAAAAATGCCTTCCACAGGAATTGAAAACAAGATGTTTACAAGCCACCCTGGAAACCAGAGTTATGTTTATGATGCAGCTGGTTACACAGCACTTTAGAGTTTTTCTAGTGCCCTGTAAATCTGCAGTATCAACAGACACCTGACTGGTCCTCCACAACTAATGATGATTTTTAACATCTCAGGTGCCACCAGAGCTCATCCATCCTCCTCCTCTCCCTCCTCCATTCAGATGACAATTACTGCAGTCACGTTCTGCTGCCAGAGAGTGGATGAGGCAAAAATCAGCCACATGGACATTACTGAAACTTCACTGTGGGAACCACCCTCCTTCTAGGAGTCCAACAGCACATTCAAGGGATGCAGAGACTTGGGGCTTTCTCCACATAATGTTCTTCAGGCTACTTAAGGTCTACTGGTCAGGTATCTATCAGAGACACCTGGACAGACACAGGAACAGTACAGCTGTATCCAAATTAATTTATTTTGCTCCTCACCATTGCTAATTGGTGTGCCTGCAGGATTACCACTGCTAAGTCACTGTTAAATCCTACAGATGGACTGCCAGGGACCCTGTAGCTTTTTGGACAGCAAATATTTCTGTTTATAAAGAATACAAAGAAACGAATCTTTTAAGACATGATGGAAGCTACTTTGAATTAATGCCAGTCTGTTCTGAACTCTCCAACCTGAGTTTGAACTTTTGTTGCTGACTATAATGTGAAAAAACAAACCCTTGGTGCCTGAATACTTGTTGCCCACAGATGTTTCACAGCAAAATCTTAACATCATTCCTGCCCATCTGTCTATGGCTTTCTGTATGTTTGGTATCAGTGCTATAGGAAACACTCTAGGGAATGAACTTTCTTAGTTTTTGTTTGGATAGGAACTGTATGCTTAGAGCTGTTTTTACCTGGGTACCAGGTTTGCGTGTTGCTACCAAATCCTTCACCATTTTGACCTCGGAGACTGACACTCCTCCAACCATAAAGATGATTACAAGAGGATGATCACCAGGGTGAGGGCGATTCACCTGTAAAAGGAAGAAAGGCATTATTTGTACTTGCTCCATCCAGGTCCAAACCTATGAATTATCAGTGATCAGCTCCCTAAGTGGCTAGAGGAAGGCCAAAGAGAAAGCTCAGAAAGAAATATTCATGGAATGCAGTAGCAGCTGAGAGAGAAATCAGTGGGGATGATGCCCACTTAGAACTAATTAACTGTTTCCAGGGGAATAGTCTCCATGGATTCCACTGAAATCTATGGGAGTTTCTCCTGAAGTCTCAGGGTTTCTCCCTCCATTCCTTCTTCATTACTTTCCTCCCTTTCCTAGAGTGGGAGGAGAGTACTTGGGTGGATGTTTACTTTGGATACACATACACACGAGACTTTAAGGAACGAGGGGAAAATTACTACGCAGTAGAAGCAAGGAGTCCAGCCCAAACATGCTAGAATCCCTGCCTGAGGTCAACATGGAAAAGAACTTTATGCAATGTGTTTTCACCGGTGCAGTGAATAATCTTTTACAATTTATCCAATAAAAATAAATCAGGTCCATTGTAGTATAAAATAAGTTAAAAGCTTGTTTCAATTCAGAGTTTTCAATGTTTCTATGACTGTGTTGTAACTAACAGAGAGAAAATGTAGCTCCAACAAAACACTTGTTTCATTTTACCTCAATTATCTTTAAAATGGCACAAACATCCCATTTCAGTTAAGACTTTATAAAGCTGCATTTCAATGTTAAGCGTGAAGTTGATGCTTTACATCAGTTTCCTCTTAGCCACTTCTAGAAGTTTGATGATTTTGCTGTTTCTTAGCAAACTGTTTCCATCTTGAGGAAATACACTCTCCCGACACTACCTTGATCCATTCTTTGGAAGGGATATCAACAGAGCCCATGCAATTGCTTTTGTCACATCACCCTGGAGCATGAAACACTCCAAATGTTCAACTCTGAAAAGTGACAAAGTATTTTTATTCCTTTTTAGACTCTCTGCCTCCTTTCCTTACATGAGCGTAGGCTTTCAACAGCATTCACCCGACAGAATGAAAGTGGTGTCAACCCATGTTTGGGCAGAGCAGGGTTCTTTTGCTTTCCCACCACAGCAGCTTGCTTTAATCCTTGTGGCTCCAGCTCCTGGGGGTATGGCTCTTCTTCTTTTCCTTTTTGTGGCTTTCCTATATTTAGTCTTTTGGCACTTTTTCATCCTGCAGGTCCGTCAGGCTTTCTGCCTGGTAACCTTCAGCAAGGACTCTTCTTTTTGAAGCCATGTTCTCTCTCCAGGCTAGCTGGCTTTGATTACATGGGGGTCCTCTTCAATGCTGCTCCCCAGGCAAGGAGCTCTTGAATTCCTGAGTATTTGAAACTAGTACAAAAGCCTTAGACAGATGTATGAGTGAGTTGAGTTTTTGCATACTGGGCATTTATTCTCCTACTTACCCTGACTTTGCTGGCCATCTTCATTGAGCTGATGGCACAGACAGCATATATACTACAATTCCAGGACACTGCAACAGGCTTGCCAGGAAAGTGGTCACAACACCACACCTGCCTGGATAACTCCCTTGGGCACATGGTGTGGTATTTGAGAATGGCGTTGTGCAGGGCCAGGAGCTGGACTTGGTAATCCTTGTGGGTTCCTTCCAAGTCAGAATATTCTGTGATTCTGGGATTCTATGATTCTTAATATCTTTCCTAGCAAAAACAAATTCGTAATAAACATGCATGTAGAATATTGGGCACACTGAAAGGACACCCAGTATAAGAATTGGAAAACATGAGCTTTCAGGGTAATGCTAAAGAGAAAAAATGTCTTGACAAATCATTTCCTTCAGTCAAAATAAAACTAGATCCAAACACATGGTGCCTATATAAAACTTACTATTTTTCAGAAGACTAAAGTTCAAACCACAAATTCCAGAAATGCATATTAAAAATACTATTAGGCATGCAAACTCTAAATTAAATTAAAACAGAAATGAAAAGGGTCTTGGAATCTGTAATTTTGTTATGCTATTTGTAAGTGTTTTGAAGGAGGACAATACTTTGGGTACAAAATATTTGGCTAAGTTAAGAATGCAAGTTTCTGCCAATTTTTTTTTTTTTTTTTGATAATACAACCACCCAGGACTCTCTCTTTTGAAGGAACTGGTTACATGTAGCTAAACACAACACATTTCAGTGATACAGAAGAACTGAAATGGATTGCAACAAAAGCCATGTGCATCTTCTGGGGTCTTTCTACAGTTCAGTTGATTTGGGACATTTCCACTGCCTCTGAACTTACTGTGAAATCTGAATTTTGCTAAAATACCTCAGTAAAAAAAAATTCACTTTCAATTCAATATGTCATACATTTAAAAAAAAAAATGGAAAGCTGTCTCAGGCAATTAAAAAGATTAACCAAAAACCCCTAAAAACCACTATGTTGACATGAAAGAGCCCACAGGAAGGGGGGATGGTGCCCTGAGCCAAAAGAGTGTCCCAGTAAGACATCAGGACCTCCTCCCCAGCTCTGAGCTGAGGATGCTGAGGATGCTGGTGGTCAGAGGACTCTTTGCTGGTGTATGTGTCTGTGTGGAGGAGAGAGAGAGGAGGAGGTGGTAAATCAGGGTGGCAGGGTGGTCAGTAAAACTCTAAAACTGAAACAGGAAGATATCAGAGGACAGGTTTGCTCTCATGGCTTATGGCAGCTCACAAAAAAGTTGGGTTTTTTATGAGGAAAGTCAGCAAAAACAATCATGACTGTTCTTTAACTCACCTAACAAAAACAGCAGCACTGATGATTCTGGTATTTGTGACCAATCAGAAACCAATGAATTTAGCTCAATAACTGGAAAAAGGAAAACATGGCAATCACCAGAAACTAGGTTGCTGTGTAGGGCACTTGGTATCAATGACAGCAAGATCAGATCATGATAAAACATATGTGGTCTAGAGCAGCAGTCAAAACAGGAGTCCTTGAGGCAAGGGGGCTTTTTCCCTTCACCCTCCCTTAACTTCAAAACAAACGTATCTGCCAGACAAACAACTTCTAGACGAGAGGTATCTTTAAAAGTCTGTCCTGAACTAACACACCTGAGGCAATCACCAAAACATTTTATGTGTGTTGGCATTTATAATGGGGCATTGAGAAAGAAACAAAAATAAGGAAGCTCACAAAATAATTACTGTGCTGATGGTGTGATTGTGTCAGAAATACAGGCAGGTCAGACACTCATTCACACAACAGCTGAGCACATGCCAGCAAGCCAGGCTGCAAACTAAGGGAGCAAGCATGGACATATATTTGTGAAGTATGTGATGATGCCTATGAAATGTTTATCCTACACAAAGTTCACTTGCTCATCTCTTAAATATTCCTTGTAGTAGGATATTTGTCTTAACAGGAAAGATGCATTTACAGGTACATATTGCCTTAATTACTTATGTCTCTTTCACAGACACAGCCACACACACATCTGTCCTTCTAAGAGGACAGATTAGTTCCCAAACAAGTTAAAGGTGTCAATGTCTCCATCTAACCATTTAGGCCTTCTGAATTCCTTATATCATTTTTTTTTTCTTTTTAAGAATAAGCTGTATTCCTGCTTTAAAATTCTGCAATAAACATGTACAATGAAATCAACAGAATTGTGAGAATTACTGGTAAAGAAACCCATAATAAAAAAAATTACTTGGGTACACCGGCCTGGTTACTTTGTTTGACAGTAGAATATGTTTCTAATTCTACTAGTTTTGGAGTGTTGGCATAAATTTTTCAGTTCTGATACAAGAATGGAGATCTACTGAATTACTTTTTCTATATGTATCCTCTGTTGTCTTAGGACATTATCATTAGCTGTAAAGAGCTAAGAATTTCAATTTAGGAAACTAACTGAATTAATTTTGGAAATCCATTTCAACTGTGGAAACAGATTCCTGAAAACAAGCACTGGATTTCAAGCTTACTTGATTATATACTTTCCATATATAATATACATAGATATCTGTATTTCCAGCTTTCTTTGAAATAACAGAAAAATAACTTTGTTATTCTGATACCGGGTTCTAGAATAGTGCCAACACAACAATCAAAACTATTTTTGTCACCCGACTTTACATGCAGGTCTAGTGGGAATTTTCACAAAAGAGAATTTTTTTTTTTCTTTTCTATTACCATAGAATCACAGAATCAACTTGGAAGGAGTCTTTGCAGCTTATCTAGTTCACCTCCCTGACCAAAGCAGGGCAAACTTCAAAACTGTGTCAGGTTGCTCAGGGCTTTGTTTGGCCAACATTTGAATATCTCAGAGACGGCGAATTCTCTGGACTTAGCTACTCTTACAGTTAGAATTTTTTTCCTTTATTCAACTGGAATTTCCCTTGCTGCAACTTGTGCCCACTGCCTCACACAATTTGCTGATGTCTCTTCCACGCAGAGGGGTGGTGGTGGTAAAAAGTGAAGGTAAAACACTGGGCACAGTACTGAAATGTATACTCATAACTACAGTATTCATGTGGTTTGATATGAATTTAGGGTTGTTTTCAACAGAGAATTCAGGATATGCAGTAAGACAAGGCTGAATGTACAACATGCTGGCTACTCTACACTTCAATTCTGTAAATATTTAGTGGACACTTAGCATGGGCTAATTTGTAAGGAAGAGTAAATTCTTGTAGAATGACTGTCTGAAAACATGCTAAGAGGATCCATAAAGAAATGCTTAACTTATGGGCTTCCTTCCTCCCCTTATGGTACAAGTTGAACCTTATAAAATAATAGAAAAGGTACTGAATACGGAGCTCCTCCTTCATTCCCTGTGAGACCAGATTGTTCAAACTTACTTCTCTTCTATCTCAAGGCTGCTGAGTGTCCTTAAAGTCCTGTGATGAGGATGTGGAATGCCTTTTGGAACTCCATTCAGGTAATATGAACTGACACTTGCTTATCAATTGGTTTGTTGGGTGTCTCTGAACAGCTCTAAAAGCTGTGTGAGTTAGGACTTCCCTTTAGCAAAGCCACATTGCCTCTTCCCAGATATATCATCTTTATTTTGGTGTCCACTGTCACCCTTGTTTAGATGTTCAGTCTTGTTTTGTTCAGCAGGTGCTACCTGTCTGCACTGTACCTGCAATGTGGTGCCTCAAGCTACTCCCAGCCCCCCTTCCAAGGATTTAACTCTCCTAACTTCCCCTTAAGTTCTGTTGAACAGAATAATAAAATCAGCTACTGCTGCATGATGCTCTGACCTCGGGAAAATCTTACAGATTGAGCTTGGTTTACCTTCATGAACATGCTGAATCCAGTTTTAAGGAGATCAGTGAGGCCAGATGAAATATGCTCAATATCAACAGGATCGGGACGATCGGGATTACAGATCTCTTCCACCACCTGTTTCAGCAGAGGTTTGTAAGAAGCCTGCACAAAGGGAACAACACATTGTGAATAAACCTGTTAAGACTCAGTGCAACCACGATTCTAAATATTTGATTTCTAGTAAAGGTTACAGAAATAATTATCCCAGAAATGAAAGCATTCAGGGAGGTTGTGACCTTGACTGCAGATGGTGTGTACCAGCACAACATCAGACTGAAAAGACTGGGAAAGAGCCACACATTAACTCTGCCCCATGTGTATTATATCAGTAAAGACAGACAAGGAAAAAAGGGGGGGGGGGACTTTTACTTTCTCTGGAATCTTTTCAGAGGTAGTACAGAAATAGATAACCATATGGATGATATGTGCCCACTGTGCACCCAGATCTCATTCCCTTTTTAATGATTTTACAAACACCTAAACAGGGACTTTTAAAAAAATTGACCACTCCTGCCTTATTCCAAGGGTCATGTCCCCACTGGAGGGTGGATACCAGCAGGGCAGGGAAGAGGCCAACCTGCCTGTTTCTCCTTCATGGGAGAGCAGAGCTAAGGGGTCCCTGTAAGTCCTTTAACTTCTGTGGCCATGGCACTCCACTTAACACCTCCACCTGTGGAAGACTCTTGAAGAACAGGCCAAACAACCCCACTGTTACCATGAATGTCAGAGTTTCAGAGAAGCTAGGGACTAGGAGAAGTGGAAAATGTAAAGGTACAAATGGTCAACATACTGAAAGGTCTACTCCCAAAGGATCTACCTTGTATCTTCTTCAGGACTCACAAACCCAAGCTGAAAATGAAGTAGTAGCCTAATAATCTCCACATTCCAATACCAAGGTTTAAACCACGCTGACATGCTGAAAACATTTTTAAGATAAAACTTTTAGGAACCAATGGAAAAACCTTTAATGGAAATACCAGTTTACTTGGTTTACAGATGGAGCTTTGCTTTACTCCTTTTAGCTTTGCCCAAACTGCAACAGAACCACGGTCATTTCAGAAAGTGCAAACATCTTAGAAAATGAGCAGCTTCAAAACTGGCACACTTATTTGGCTTTGGTCCTACCCCAGGTATATATCATCCCTTAGATTACTTAGGAGAATCAAGTGTAACATAATTAATTTTGCAAAGATGATATCTACAAGAGACATCTTGCAAGATAATAGTAAAAATGGATGGAAAATAAAACACAAACCACTTGGCTTGAAAGAAAAATTTTCTGGAGTCATTAAAGAAATGTTTTTCATCCAACACTTTAGAGTGAGAAACAAAGCTTACAGTTTTTTAATACAATCCTGTCAGCAAAGATTTATACAACTCATCTAGTTCTTCTCACAACATGTGCATAATTTTTAGTTTAGCCAACAAAGCAAATTACAGCAGACATGAGCTGCAGGATCTTTTAGAACATGTCAAGATTTCTGTCAAATCTAGTCACGCAATAAACAACTGTTTGAAAATGCACATGCAGGCATGAAGTACTATTTATAAAAATCTGTTTAATATCTTCATAGATGAAGAACAGAAAACATTAGGAATTAAATATTTTTGGAGCAGAGATCAAATCACAGTTTAACTGAGAGGCTTACTCCACAAAATTAAAGGGAAAAGACCATCTGACTGAAATGAAAAATATAATTCAGACAAAACTATGTACTCAAAAGACATCAAAAATGTGCTATGATTTTGCATGTCTGAATTTTCAGCACCAAAACTCAGTATCCTTCAAAACAACTCAGTCAAACTACACAGATACTAAAATACAGACCGTATGATCACCTACCTTTTTAAAGTATAATAGTTTCAAATATTTTAAAAAATCTTCTATGACTTGAAATTAATCTACTATATTTTTAGGGACTGTTTTTTTACAACTCTTAACAGCTGCATTGGTTTCTATCTCATATAATGAAACTTTAATCAACTTTAAACTTTGGTAGACATGAATTTGTTTATAATACCTGTTAAAAACGTCAACAGCTATGGGACACACCCTATACAAGATTATAAAGGGGAGAAAAGAAAGAAACAGAGAGAAAAGGAGAGAATGAGAAAAGAAGAGTGAGAGATGGAAGAAGGAATGAAGGAAGGGAAGGAGGAAGGCAGAAATATACCTATATCCAAATGAAAGTAGTTTCAATAACAGGCAAATTCTGTTCTTACATGGTCAGTCACTACATACCTGTGATAACCTGATGAAAACATTTATCATTCAATGTAAGACATACAAACTACAACACCACAAAAAGTCCTTCTAACAGGCTAACTGATTCCCAGTTATTTATCCACAGAAACCTTTTTATGAGTCTTAAGAAGAAATTGAGGCTTCCCAGCTTTTAATAGACGAAGTGAAAAAGTATGTAGAGGCTAAACCCATCCATTTCCATAGCACTAAGCAGGTTTGTTGATGAGTGTGTTCACAGGACGGGCACTACCTCTGAGGAGCTAAACTGATCACACAAAACACCTGCCAAAAGAGAGGGCCATTTCTAGACAGCTGTAAGCATCATGGACAATCACATACTGCCTGCTTATTTCTACTGTTATTCATCTCCTGGACTTCCCTCAGCAGAAGGTTTGTCCTACTCAAGCAACTAGATCCCTTGCATGGCTAGATTAAGGGCCTGCAAGGTGTTAATATAGCCCTTGCTGTGTTCCAGCATCTATCCCTAGGCAAGCAAAGTGGATTACATCCAAAGGACATACTGATGCTAATGATACTCCCAGGAAACTTTTCTTACCATCTTACTGCTCCTGCATGGAACTGCATTAAATGTTTCACAATTTTCCCCATTTTTGGATACCGGACTGATCCAAACTGCTAGAAGACTTCAGGAAGAAGTTTTCTTCACCTTAGATTTCCAGTGACATTTTGCCACACTCATGCTCTTACAAAGCAATGCTTAATTTGAACTACATCCCTTTGCTGGTCTACAGCACCGTCAAGAGTTTGGAAGGATTTTTTCTGGCACAAGGCCAGAATTATGTTTTATGATCTCTCTCTAAATCACTGCTTTCTGCTATAAAACTCTATTTTTAACTGGAAAAGGTCTTCAGGGGAGACAGAGAGAAAGAAAAACCACTGTCTATTAGTCCTGATGACCTAAAGCTCTCATAGATCCTGTGTTCCTATTTCAGGAACAGAAGCTGCATTTGTTACCTATTTACAAACAGGTTTGTCTCTCATGCTTACAGGGACAGGAGAGAAAATACAGGAATACAGCTGCCCCATGATGTAGACATCCTGCTTCACTCTGCTTTGAGTGGTCTAAGTTGAGAGACATCTTGACCTAGCCCTGCCTCTCACAGGCATTCATGTCATTCCACAGTGCCGCAGAGCAAAGCCCACATTTCTTCCTCAGAGCTGACAATGATATGCATATGCCTGAAACTGCACAAAGGACTTGAGGAAGTTTTTGATGACTAGGTCAATTTTAAAATCTATGCTTAAGTATATTCTCCATAGGCAGAATGTGTATAGGATTAGCACATCCACAAAAGTAGTGCTGTGATTTTGACAGCATGCTAGAGAAAAAACAAACACAGGGAAAAGAAAGCTGCACTTGCCTGGTGGGTGTTGCTGCCTGGATTATGTACGGAATTAAACTGTTTCATGTGCATTCGGACTCTGGAAATATCCCTGAGGGACTGAAAGATACTGTCCACAGCATCTGTGACTTTCTGAGATGTCAGGTTCAGTGACGAGTCACAGCCTAAAGGAACAAAGAAACACACAGCTGAGTGAGTGAAAAATGTTCATGTGTTTTGACAATAATAGTAGGAAAAGGGTAACTGGGAGGACATTTAAAATTATTTTCACCGTATCATATTCTAGAAATTCAGGGGCTTGCTAGACAGCACATCCTTAGCATGGCACAAGTCTCTGCAGATAAGCAAGAAGGCAAAAATTCTGGACAGCAGGCAAAGTGGAGGGCATCTCTCTTTGAAACCTCAATCACACAGCGTTTTCATCAGCACAGAGCATGTTTGCTCTTCACAGAAAACAAAAGGATCCATGCTAGCAGACCCCAAAGAAGAGACCTCTGTCAGGTGGAAAGGAACCAGCTAGTTTGCTGGTTGGCTTGGGTAAACAGTCACGAAGAAGAGAACTGCCCTGGCTGGCATCCTGCTGACTCCAAATACATTTCCTACCTTTGTGACAAGAAAAATGGAGGAGTCTGTGCTAAATACAGCAGAAATGTCAGCCAGGATTTGGAAAGCTGCATTAACACAAAAAAAATTCTTATCCCTCAAAGCGACAGAGTTATTACTTCTAACGTATTTTTCCAATGCACTTCTGCTAAAGTATAATGCTTATCTTCCACTAAGATTAAACTCCAATTACAGGACCACCTAAAATGTCCCTCTGGGTGGCCAGACAGTGCATTGGAAAGAAAAAAAATCTTAGTCTTGGCTCCATCCCACTCACCACAGGACCTATATTGCACAGAAGCATTGAAAGAAATGCTTTCTCGACTCCACTGCTGATGAGAATCAGCCAAGTGAGAGGTAAGTGGGTCACCTGATATTTTTATTGCCTTGTCAACGCTGTTTTACTCCTCCTGACATCTCTGCCTGCCTGTCTTCTTGCTTGACTCCATCCCTGTGGCAGAAAATCCATCACAAAATAACACTGGGTTGTGTCTAGCTGTGCCTTCCAGCAAAACCTAAATCGTATCTTGAGGAGCACTGGAGCAGGGAGGGGTCAATGTCCATTTCCAGTCTCCACGTCAGAGTGCTGGATCCAGTCTGGGACCCCGAGATGGCACTGGGACAGTGGACAGACATCCAGTCTGGCTGTTTATGGCTGGCCTGAAAGAGGGAAAAGAGGTGTACTTTCAAAGCTTCTCTAAAATGTGACTTCCTTAGGGCTTTCCATCAAGAAATATTGTGTCTGAGGAAACCAGGGATATCTATTTCTGGCCTGACATCCAGTACTTCTTTTTTAAAACGTAAATGAAAAAATAAGTTTTCTTTACAATCCCTTATTGTTGAAATTAAAATCTCTGAAGGCTGCTGTCTACCTCTTGCACTGCACTGGGGTTAGTTATAGAAGGGAGCCAGGTTTCTTTCCAGCCTGGAGAACAACAGAAGCTTGTTCTTTACATGTGGCAGGCAGCTACAAATCACCTCCCATTCACACCTTCCCTGCGATGGGGCTCTGCAGCATATGGAGAGCAGAACACAATCCCTCTTCTCTGCTCGCTCCATGCTACCAAGGAATCTGCTCCTTTTACAACACTGAAGAGGTGGAATACATTAACTGCTGCACAGCTCATGTACTAATTAAAACAAAATTTCCTGTTACTGTTTCTTCTTGGGAAGATAAATGCCATTCGGAGAGCATGCTGAAGGGATTCTTTTGAACCCCAAGCTCTATTATATATGGGAAAAGGCATTTAAATAAAATTTGGGGATTTCCTGTTGACTTGAAGACGCCCAATTGTGGAGAAAAATAAAATCACCATTAATCTGCAGAGGAGTCAAGATTTTAAATAATATAACCTACTTCTGCAGTAAGTGGTGCCCATCTTCACTGATACTGCTTCTGTTCTTTTCCTATCCACTTGTGCCAAATTTGAGGAAAATTAGTCTGTCGGGACTATTCAGTGCCTACCAGGTTGAGACTTTTGAACTTTTTCATGAGACAAAATACATCTCTTAAGCAACACATCAGCATAACCATTAGCACCACAAAATTATCAATTTTCACAAGAAGTTTGAAAAAAGGAGAATGAATGGAAATGCTGTTTTGTACAATACTGAGTGACCCAGGAACCAAACAGGACCAGCTTTTCTACTATTTCTGAAAGTGGGAGGAAAATGCTTTAAGAAAAGGACATAGGCACTGTGAACTCATGAGATCTATAATTATAGAGCAGCATTATTGATTATCCTCCCTCTATCTCCAAAAATATAACAAATTAGAATTTCGGACCTGAGTTTCAGGAAACCTTTCACTGTGTTTGTGAAGGAAGGAAACCTTCCTCTAAAGCTGTACGATAATTATCAACATTTTGTGAAAGACTTTGATAATTCAGAGACATCACTAGGCCTATGATTCTTACAAAGTTAAAAGTTTAGGAAAGCTGAAAGTTTAACACTCCACTCTGTATTAACTTCAGTTCTCTCCACCTTAGGCTCTCTCTATAGCCCCTCTACAAAAATAAACCAATGTAAACCCTGCAAAACCCTGGAATAGAGCCAGCAGAGTAACCAAGCCATTTCAGAGGCACACATTGAATCATGGGCTAAACCAGAAAACTTGCACTTTGAGGGAGAGAAAATCCAGCATCAGGATTTTATTATAAAGGAATTCATTATTTTCTAGATATGCAGAGTTAATATGCTTGTCAGCAAAAGGCAGAAGAACAAGAGAGATAAAGGGTTCCTTGAAGGCCAGAACTAAAAATACAGCACTGTATTATTAAATTAATTAAAATCTTCTAATTTCATACTTTAGGTGATAGCATAGGAATGGAGGTCCCTCTTTCTCTAGCAGATAAATCTGAGGACCTACATATTCATAGCCAGAGCCATATGTTTTATAATAGTTTTGGTATATTTGTACATTAAGATTTTTTATGCAGAAGTAGGTGCAAATGTGTAGTGACACAGATCATTGCTGATTTTTGCAGGGTAAAAAAAAGTATAAACCCCAAAACTAGGATGTAAATTGTATAATTCTCCTGTCACTTTTCTTCCCTATGGATTCTGCCACGCATTTGAATCTTCATTCTTCAATCTGATTTGTACTGAATTGTCTGATGCCCTCTGATGCATCTTAAAAAGTGAAGCTGCTAAACGAGTGTGACACTGTGGGACAAAGGACAGGCCAGAAGACAAGAAATATGCCATTTCCCTATAGTTACATCAGCAGAAGGTAAAAAATGGTAATTGATTCCATTGTGGTTTGGGGGATTTCAAAAGAAAGGTGTGTTCTATAGCCCTTGAGAAGAGAGGGTCCAGAAGGGACAGACACAGTGGTGCCTGTGACAGCTTCCCTGCCGCACATCCATCCCTGGGGCTTGGAGAGGGTCCTGCTCTGTGCTCACTCTGTTCTCTGCATCCCCAGCAAGAGCATTGTGGTGCTGGATGGACAGCCAGGTCTGTGCTGCTGGCAGCTCACATCATAAAATAAATAACATGGCCATTTTGCTGAAGCTCTGGCAAAGCAGTTGGTGTTGCTGGCAGAGAGGGGAAGGAGCTCCTCAGCTCCTGCAGGAAGGGCAGGCACAGACCTACACAGATAACCTGTCCCTATCCACAGCCTTTGGATGCCCTTTTCCCATCTTCTACCAGCAACCATAGTAGATTTCTAAGGTATCATCCCAATTCAATCCCTTTTCTCACCCTCCCCCTTCCCTCTGTCTTCTGAGATGGCTCCTTGCCCCAGTCATGCCTCAGGCCCTCAGCCTTTGGGAGGCTGAACTCATCTTGGACCACAAAACCACTCCAATCCCACAAAGGACAAGTTATTCTTGCACCAGAAGTGAAGAGACCCAAACTCTTCCAAGGTGTCCAAGAGTTTAGCATCAGTGCCAGACTGGGAATTAGGGATTTCCCAGTCCTGGATTTGACCCTTCTGCCAGTACACACAGCACTGAATCACAAATCATAGAATGTTAAGGGGTTGAAATGGACCTTAATGACCATCTAGTTCCAACTGCCCTGCCATGGGCAAGGACACCTTTCACTAGACTAGGTTGTACAAGACCTTAATCAATATGTCCTTGAGCACTTGTCAGGGGTGGGGCATCCACAACCTCCACAGCCAACCTGTACCAGTGTCTAACCACACTCGCAGTAGAAAAATTCCTCCTACTATCTAACTTAAATTTTCCCTCTTTCCATTTGTACCTGCTGCTTTTTGTTCTACCACTACAGTTCCTGATGAAGTGTTCTTCTCCGGCTTCCTTGTAGGCTCTCTTCAGATTCTGGAAGGTTGCTATGAGGTCTCCACACAATCTTCTCTTCTCCAGGCTGAATAGCTCTACCTTTCTCAGCATGTCTTCACAAACAGGGGAGGTGCCTCAGTCCCCTTATCAACTTTGTGGCCCTCCTATGGACATGTTTCAACAGTTCCATATCCTTCTTATGTTGGGGATCCCAGAGCTGGATGCAGCACTCCAGGAGAGGTCCCACAGGAGCAGACCAGAAGGGGACAATCCCCTCCTTCAACCTGCTGGCCACACTCCTTTTGATGCAGCCCAGAATTTAGACTGCAAACACTAACAGGCAGAAAAGATAGCAGGACTAGCAGCATATGGGAAAAACCTTAGAAAAGGGAGGAAAAATACACACAGTATCAAAAATCAAAGCTCTGTGTTTCTATACACTTAATTTATGATCTGATTGGTACATGGAGAATGAAAACAGTGATGTGTTTTGGGGCAGTCACCAGCACCATGCAGTGCAAGTGATGGTATGGATCTGGTGTCTGTGACAGGAGGAGAGTGCATCTGATCCAAGGAAATCACAAAAGCTAGCATTGTGACAAAGATGAAATTTGTACTTTTATTCTCATCACAACAAACATCTCCCGTTTGAAAGAAAAGCCCAGGATGTTTTTGGGTTTTTTAAGTCAACTAAATTTAGAATTCTGTGTCTCTGCTTCAGCTTTTAAATATACATCCACACTTCAGCAGTGCTGAGCATCCAGGGATTGCACATGTATGTCTCCAAGGGCATTTCAGCACATTATCTGATCTTTATTATACAGGGACAAATCCTGCAAGCTCTGGAGCTCCCTGAGGAGAACTGTGCTTGGAAAGGTTGTTTTTGGCATCAAGTCTTTGAACCCTCTTCTGGAAACAGTGACACAGCCCACGTGGATAAGTACTTTGCTGGATCTCAAGCACTAAAGCTGCACATGTAAAAATCTAACCACTTACCTGTGTGATTAAATATTAATTTAGGAGCTACCTTGGGAGAGTCTTTTTTAAAAAAAAATTTTGGCCTTAATATCTGTCATTTAGATGTTTCTATTCTACAGGAATATTTTATTGCCTTCTTCTTGCCAAAATCCAACAGCACAACGTGTAATACCAACTTTTATGAAGCACTGCAAGCTCGGTACTGCTAGTTTCATGTTACATAAAATTAAATCTCTCAATTCAGTGAACAATTACCAGGAAAAAATGACAGAACTTACTACAATAAATTACATTAATTAATTGCGGGAGGAATTTAAGTTAGACTCAGATGTGCTTTCTAAAGGAAATTAACGCAACAAATTCATTAGGGAACTATTCAGTTGCTCCCCCAACCTGCCCATATCTTAATTAAAAAAACACAGATGCTACTAAAGCTATGGTAAATGCTCTGTAAGTCCAATAAGGCCTACCAATAATGTTCTTGCCAGAACTCAGTAAAACTCCAGGTTTTACTAAACAGCACAGAGCTTTGTGAACGCACCACCCCATAAGATCAAAAGCCCTTGCTGAGTCTTTTGCAAATTATTCTCAGATACCCTCTTTTTGTCTTCAGACTGGTGGCTGCATTGTGGCAGGGACCGATTTTTACTCCCATCAAGGATGTCCTTTCCATTCAGCTGAGGCATCAGCTGAATTACTTAATTAACTTCCAGAGCTGCTATAAAGTTTCACCCTCAGATCTGCTGCCTCCCACCTTGTCCACAAGGTACTCCAAGAGGTATGTGAAGGACAAAGGAGGAGGGATGGGGTTTGTGTCCAGGTAGCAGCAGGTAAGGCAGTCAGTGCTACCAGTACTGGTTCTGCACAGCTGCCTGGACCAGAAGTCCACGCACACATGGGAGTTTAGATGCCTTACCCACTTGTATTCAGAGGGGAACATCTGGAAAACATGGCAAGACCTGTAAATGTTTTTAATTTTTAAAATAAACTTTTCTTCTTTAAATTGATTTAAACGAATCATACTTTTAAAACAATAACAAAATAAAATAAGTATTTCAGTATTTTTATTAGATTTTTCCATTGTTTGCTTTCTTGGACAATGAAAATGAGCACTCAATGTTTTTTGTATTCACAATCCAATTTGTTTGTGTATTCCTCAAACTGCCAAATCAGGCTTGCAGATTGGACATAACTGGAAAACGTTTCCTTCTGAAAACAATGATCATACCTAGAATTTATCAAAATGCAGGAAATTGTTTTAACTCATGGATCTAAGAATGATGATAATGGAGAAATGTCTAAGAGACATTTCCTTTCCCAGTCTAAGTTCTGAGCCAAACTCACAGGACTCACAGTATCCACAAACTAGTGTAGGCAGCTTTACACAATAATGTAAATGTATAAAAACATAAGACCACAAATAAAACTAATTATTGTCATCAATATATCAGCTACTGAAGCAAAACAGTATTTTTAACAGCAAGACAAAACTAATCACATTCTAATGCTACTTATAACTATCCTTTCCAAAAGGCCTCTTCACCCAGTATACTAGAGCACAGGTGAAAAGCCATCTGAAAACTGACAAAGACAATGGATATCTATGTTGCTTTCAATGTGCAATGACAGGTACAATTAATATAGAATATATTATATATAATTTATTAAATAAATGGCAATTTAATGACAGATAAAAATGACAGATTAAAATAATTTAAATTCAGACTTAGACAGCTATATCAGACACTGTTACTGCCTAAATAAAAACCCAACTCCAGGCTCAGTTTAGAGCAGATTTGCTGAGGGAGTTATGACTTACTATGGCCTGCTGAGCACAAGATGATGAGAAGAGAAAGTCAAGTGGCATGTCTCCCAGGGGCTACAGGCCTTAGGAGGAAGAAGGAAGGCTTCCCTTTTTTCTGTACTATCAAGAAGCTGCTAAGTCCTTAGAGGGAACAATTTTCTACCTGGTAGATTGCACAGGGCTTTCTCTTGTCCTTCCATCAGTAGTGCAAGAACCATGACATGCTGTGCCTCCACAAATGTAGCCCAAAGCTGACTGGGGTGCATGAAACCATTTATGATGCTGAACGACAGAGAAATGTGCCTTGTGATGCTCTCCTGGAGACCTGGAGACTAGGGTTGTACTGGACAAGGTCCACATTACACTTTTTTTGTTTCTGATGCTGCTTCTATTAAAAATGCACATTGACACTTTGGACACTGAGGTGGAATATGGGGATAAACCAGGGCAGAACAACTGTTCTTTCGTCCGGCAGCTGAGGATAATTGAAGTATAACAACTTCCAGAGAAAAGCCCGAAATATTTATGGTAAAGGACTTAACTGCATAACATAAAAAACCCCATAATGTTGAAAGCAACAGCCACAATTCTCCACATAGAAATCAGAAATTCTACTATAATGGCCACTTGCCACATCGCAAGTCACACATGATCAGGACAAAAGGAACTGGAACACTGAAAATTTCTGCATTCACACTGCAACAACACTTTGTCCCTTACTGGACCTGTTTAGCCCTGCCACCATCAGAGGTACCATGCCTACAAAGAACTACAAAGGGCTACATTCTCTCTGGTACTGTACTTGATCTACTGAATAAATGACCTAAGTTGAAGTGACTGTGTTTCAGATCTTTCTCCAAGGAATACATGGAGAAAAACGGCCCTCCCGTTGCTACAGATATTCATCTCTCTGTAAAGCACAATGTTGTACATTTGGGCTTGGGATGTATGAGTCAATTTTTTGAAGCTATGAATCATGAACAATTTAATTTTAGTATAAAAGCAACATGTATTATCTGTTACCTACTAGAATTTGATACTAAAATGCCTTGCATTTAGTGAAAAGGTAAATTATAACTTAGCCTACAGTATAGGTGATTACATTATTTGGAATAAGCATTAAGTCTCTGATCAGATTAGGAAAACCATATTTTGCAGAGGCATTTGCTCTTCATGAATCTCATGGAATTATTTAAGCAAAACCCATATTGCATTTGGAGTCAGAAAAAAGCCAGGAGAGATCTTCACCCATTTCTCTCTCCAGCTTTGGTTTAAATGGTTGTTTGTATTTTTCATCACCTGCTGAAAACTCTTTCACTTGAAATTGTTGCTGTAGTACTGTCTCAAAAGATAACTCTTCTTGCTTTGGGAATATGTCACATCTGATTGAGGATAACATCCCATAAAAACCACCCTCACAGAAGACTTTTTTAGCTTCATGGAAGTATAAATTATTTAAAAGTCCTCCTACGCTCATCTACACTCATAACCCACTGAAACTGCACAGCCCTTTGCAGAGATCATAAATACACAGCCCAGTCCAAACATTTTAAAGTCTACAGATGAAAAAGAAAAGGCAAGTAAGTAAAAAGCCTAGGAAGAACAAGAATAAAGCAATAAAAATGCAAGTTACAAAGAAAAAACTGTATGAATCATCCCACTTTCTGTTAATTTTTAACTTGAAACTACTTTATACAAGAGACAAGACAGGCAGCATGAAGTACACTTTGGATGAAAAGCAAAATGAAAAAAGTGAGACTGTGGAAAGGATCTGAAGAGAAGAGAAGGAACCCTACTACGGGAAGATGGACCAATGCAGTGCTATTTTTTCCCAAAGAATGAACAACACAGCCATATGCCAAGCCACCCTTCCTCTGAGTACATGAGGGCTGCAGCTGCCCTAAGACACAGCAGATCCCCAGCTACGAATAACATAAAATTATACAAGCAATGCTCATTTTATTATTCTTCTTGTCTGTTAATTAGGAACCACACTGTAGTGCAGATGGCAAGTATCAGTCAATGAAGAAAATGATCAGCAGTACAAGCCTCAAGTGTACGTAGGAGTATCCTAGAGTATTAAGTGCAATGTATTCATATTATAAAACAGACAATAATTCACAATATGTGCAATAGATAAAAAGAAGCTGCTGGCAGAGGTCTCAGTTTAACAGAAAATGCAAACACACATTCAACTTAGAAGGTGTGACAGGATGGAGTCAGGGCAGTGGTTAAATGCCTTATTGAATTACTCTCTGGTTTAAAGTCAGAATTAATTGTGCTATTTTAATTAAAAAACAATTGAATGGCTTGTGGAGTTGTTCTAAAATGTTTCTTAAGCACACAAAAAACAGCAATTTTTGTCTTTAAAACCAGTTGAAAACGTTGGGTGTGCTAGTGAAAACACAGCTTTTAACAGAGGTTTGAAGAAACAAGTAACTGACGGACAATGCCTGAGATTTGTAGTCATTTCCATTTAATATAAATTGTTAATGTTTTCAGGAGAAAGAAATAATGAAAAACACTAGTCATCTTGTAGTCAAGTTCCAACACCTGCTTATTTATTGTGGCCAAAAGAATAAGGATAACTTGATTTATGTTCCAAGTATGTGTCAGAAGAACAGGGATTTTTTGCTTTGAATTGTGCCTGCCTCAGAATGAAAGAAAACATGCAATCTCAGAATTAACTGGGGTTTTTTTTGGTTGTTGATGTTGTTTAGGAGACAAAGACATTACAAAGTGCACACAACCAGTCAAGTCAGATGGGCTGACAGCAGAAGTTTAATCATGAAGCTGGTCTGTGGCAGCTGAATGCTGCTTGCTATCCTGGGACTGGATAGCAGTCCCCAGGCAGGTGCAGGGTGCTCATACAATGAAAATTATGTAGCTACAATAGAACTGTTAATACATGATATATCTAAGGCAATAGGCACTCAAACGATCAACAGACATACACTCATTTCCCTGGATATGTCATGAAACCTATGGAGGAGAGGAGACTCCTTAGACTCCTACCATAACCATGTTTCATTTCAGACAGGGAAAATACTAACTCTGATCTGTTGAGTTTACACGGAAGCACGCTTCTGAACAAATCACAAGCAAAACCACTCCCTGTGCCATTGCTGCTTGATGGGCATCCTTCAGTCATTCCTTCTTCTTCCTCCTGCTATGAGGAGATCCCCCCCAACACAAACAGAGGGAGACACAGAGGCCACGCATGGTAGAGCAGCTCAGTCCTATCAGTGCTGCCACCAGAGCAGCCTCCATGTGCATAATTTCCCCCCTCCCAACAGCGATGTGCAGCGACGTGCGTGGGGCTTGGCAGCAGCAAATGTGACTTTGGAATTGAATCACCCTGGAGTAAGAAAGTGTTTACATTTTTGAGCGCTGAAAACTATTAAATGAGAAAGTTTCCCCCATACACTTTATTACTATGGGTTTTTTTTGTCAGATAAGCAGGGCTGCTTACTGCAGATTCTGTGCAACCTTACAGACTTGGCCAATGTCATGGTGATGTTCTAGATAATTTTAGTTAAGTTTTCACAAACCTCAAATGTAAAATTGTGACAGCCTCCATTATCTGTGATGTAATAATGTTTTATCTTCCTCATATTTGTGACCTACCTTTATTTTTTTTAAACAGATTTTTATTTTTACACCAAAGGATTAGAAATTAAGCTATTCTATATGGTATCTGAAAAATACACTGTTTTCTTGCACAGGTATTTAGTCTTTTCACTGGGGCAGAACAACCCAAACAACTAAATAAAACCTGAGAGCAGAGTCTGGAAATCATTACAGAATGATCATTATGCTAGAGGTAGATGGCAGAAGACAGCACCATGTTCAAGCTCCTGGGTTGAGCTCAGTCCGCTGCAATGCAGCAACACACCGTTTTCAGCTCCCAGGAAAAACACTGATTCACAAGGATGATACCTCATCCAAACTTACCAGATGTGTCCATTGCAAGACTGGACTGCTGCATTTTCTGGGCACAGAGGTTCCGCATCCAGTTCCTGAGCTGAAGGGACCCAACCCTTCAGCAGAGCACAGAGCAAGCAAAGATTGCTCTGTATTAGGTGTAATATCATGTTTAAGCTTCTACAGTAATGTCCCAGTCTTGAACTGTCCTGTCACAGCTTATTGTAACTCCATGCACTCCCAGAAATTCGACTAGGCCATTCATTGCTCTTGCAGAACAGTATTAGCACTTGTTTTATGTTGATTATTTGGCATTTGAAAATATTCTAAAGGAGAGATTAACCTCTAACAATCAGCCTTCTTTAAAACAGAAACCTAGTCCATACACTTTATCCCATCCCAAGAAATCTGGAAAGGCCAATCTGTCTGCACTGACTAGAGTCAGACTTTCCAAAGTTTCACCTTTTAATATCAAACTCTGTGAAATAATTCCCACTTTCAGCTAAAGGGCCAAATAATTGACATGGAATAAGCTCAAGCAATACAAATCTGAGATAAGAAAAAAGAAAAAGCATTAATCTGTAGACCAAAAGAACTATGACAAGCATAAAGAGGCATGTGTTGTTCATCTAAAAAACAGCTATGAATAGATGATACCATCAGCCCCCAGCGCATTCAAAGTCAGAAATGCTTACTCTGCAGATATAAATAAACTGTCCTACTTTCTGCTTCCACCAACACTACAGAAAGGAAAAAGGACAGAGATATTAGCTAGAATATACCTTGTCCTGCAAATGATAAATGGAATGCGATCCATTCATGAGGAGTCTTTAATGTGTATAATGCTTGCTTAATATATTTGAGGTTTTTTACATGGTCTTTTTCATAGCTTCTCCAGAGTGCTGACCACAAAATTCAGGGTTTGGCCTTCACAAAGATTACCTCAACCAACTCTTGTAGACAAAGGGAAAAAAGTGACGGCAGAATGAAGCAGAAAAGCAGTAGGATACAAAGCTCCAATGCATGGAGCCAAAATGGACATAGGTTGGCTTAAAAATCTGAGCATGTTTTTGCAGAGACAGCAGCTAGAAAAACATAATCTGCAGTTTTAAGTTGAGCAAATTTGGTATGAGTCACAGTAGCTGTAAACATGCAACCCCCACAGAGCTGTTTGCAAATCGTTTCTCACCATATATCCACTTGTTTCAATAGAAGACTGAATAACTGAATAACTGCAGCACACCAAATACAGCACATTAATGTAAGGGAAGAGGAGAAATTATACAGGAACCAACAGTCGAGTCACTAGCCTCTCAAACAGGCACAAGGTTCAATCAAATTTTGAAAAGAAAAACTAAGTGTGAAAAAGGAAGGAGGACAAAAGCTGACAAATGCAGGTGATAACCTAGCTTGCTGTGCCCATACTTATGGGTGAGATAACTGAGCATTCAGCTGACAGAAGTTAAACATTTCAGTTAAACATTTGATACAAAGCCACCTGGAGAATTAGCTTGGAGTGAAGAGATGGGACTTCATAAAAGAATTAGAAGGAACAAGCAGAAGGAGAGATGACAATGGCCTGGGTTTTACAGTCTTAGAAATGTTCCTTGAGGACTGGTCTTACTATGTTCATTGACGACTTTTGCACAGTCGTGATCAGCTAGGAGTGTTGATGACAAAGCCATGAGGTATTGCTACAGGCAGCAGAAGCTGAAACGTTGTACAAGATATAAGTTCTGAAGAACCAGAAATGAGACAAAAGAGCAATACAAAATGACAAAAATCTCCATGGAGAGCACCAGGAACATCAACTTAGTGGGCAATAATACAAAATCTCTCCAGCTGGGGCTCTGCGATGAAAAACAACAGGAAGAGAAGAATTTGGGTGGCATTAGTTGATCCAGGGATGACTCTGGGATACCAGCAGTGCATGAGACATGCAAAACTCAGCAGATAATGCACTTCCTGTAAAAACACAGATATGCTACTTCTGTCCTAAAAATGGTAGAATTACAACAGAAACGATTCTGGTCACTAGTGCTCAAACTGCAACAAACTTAAAGCAGATCTGTGAGCATGACTACAGAAATAAGAAAATATTTTTATGTGAAAAAAATTTGGCTTGTTCAGCTCAGCAACAGGAAAATTGTAGATACGTAAGCTAGAAAGTTAAATGAAGTATCCAACCACTAAAGGAGCCTTTGTGTGAAAGTAGCTGGATGTATCTGGAAATAAAAGCAGTTACAAGATGGATTTTGATAAATTTATAAGTGAGCTTACACAATATATTTGACTTGGAAGGAGCAAGGGGTCTGGTTTGGTGGTGAAAGAAGCACGTCCTTGCCCTGTCTTTCCACATACACCCCTGATGATTCCGAACAATTTTTGTATTTCAGAGATTTAATATTACATCAAGGAGAAAACCCATGCAATTGCTCAAACTCTCTATAAATGTTCTCATAAATGCTAATGTAGGATTTTGACTATTAAAAGTGCAAGCAACATCTGGCAGCCTTTTTGAAAGCCTGCTCAGTCTAGTTGCAGGCTGCCAGTGACCAACTTCACCAGGCACATTTTTCTGCCCTGACAAATGGCTCAGTAGATAGCTATGGGACAGCCTGTCTGAGAGGTTTACAACCCGCTAATGACGAAGTGTTCAAAGCCGGGAATCAGTCTCTAATAGAAATGAAAATATTTCTCCCCACAGAAAGTTATTACAGGTCTCCTTCCTTCTCTCAAAGCATAAATGTTGAGTAAGTTGTCTAGCCACTGGAAAAGCCTAGTAGGAATAGTAAAGCCATCAGAAAACACAGATGGGTAGCTCTTTACCTTTCCTAATAAACCAAACTGCTTCTGCACTGAAATGTGGAAAGGTCATATGAGAGGCAAAGCAATGAAATAGTTGAGGCTGAAAGGAAAACAGGCAGAGGAAAACACTTCAAACTAGTGCTATGTGATATATTTCTAAAAGGCAGGAGAAGCAAGAGACTTTGTGGTGTACATGGGATTCTGTAGGATGTGCAATCCATTATTGCAGGGAAGGACTTGCATCACATATTTATGGCTAGTATATTAAGGCAGACTTCATTTCCTCGCTATTTAGAAAGCTTAGCTGAGGAGAGAAGGATGAAGCAAGGGATATATCTGTAAAAAGTATATTTTAAACACCTCCTGCTGCCTGCACTCCAGAGAACAGGGGGTGGCATGTAGCAACTGCCTGGTTTTACAGACAGAGACATGCATCTCCTTGCTCCTGTGAAAGATCATCGCTCACACATGCTCAGCTAAGCCTTGCTGGATTTTCACCATTAAGATGTCCAAGGATGCTCTTGCCAAACATACTCCAGTCTTTCACAGGACATAGTGCTAACAGAACAGTCCATCCATCATTCCTAAAGTGCAGCAAGCTGTGATCTGTTACTTCCCAGCTCCTATCTGTGATCAGACAGCTAAAAACGTGGCCTTCTCTAAAAACATGGTGAGCCTGGCACATTTCCTGGGCTTTATCCAGACCAAGGCTGCTCACTCACTGCACTGGTGCCATGGGGTTATACCCACTGCTTCAGAAGTAGGTACTAAATGACACCCAGGCAATGATGAGGCTGTGTCTAAGGATAAAGTCCATACAGAAAATGAGTTATAGGAAGATAGTTTCCCCCCCTTTTTTTTTTTATAATGTTTAGTAAGCTGCTAAACTAGAGATGAATTTAAAAAAACCCAA
The DNA here is from genome assembly GCA_013396955.1 of Regulus satrapa. NCBI lineage: Eukaryota > Metazoa > Chordata > Aves > Passeriformes > Regulidae > Regulus > Regulus satrapa. The sequence continues at coordinate 130,010 of VWZN01012740.1, read as the reverse complement.
CAACTATAGTTACCAATAAATCTATTTATTTTATTAAACCTATTCCTTGCCAGGTTACCTCCACAAAATTCAGCATCCTGTTTTTAGAGAAGACTCAGGAAAAAGACATTAATACTTGAGATGCCTCAAGGGTTCCAATCACGATCTTCATATTTACTAAGAATGTAAACAAAATGACATGAACTCAGTAGGAATAATTTACTCCATACTTTTCACAAAGGACAATAAACACATGGAAGGAATTACAGAAAGGGAGTCAATAAAGAAGACAATTTCATCAGAGAAATTGTTTATATTATAAAGAAGTGATAAAAATAGGTAAGCACAGAAAAATGGGGGAAGTGTGAGGAAGAGTACTGTTTTATTTGGGAAAATGTTTCTTGATGTTCTTGATGAAGTTTCAAGAGCAGCTGCTGCAAGAATTTAAAATCAGCTGTCAGGAAGCAACAGTCTGTGTGTCATATGCCAGGAAAGAGTTTTATCAGGTTTGTTTTAGGGAGTCTTAAAATGCTATAATGGCCAAAAAAAACCAAACCAAAACCAAAAAACCATGGGCAAAAATGGTGAAAAGCATTTAAAAGTAACATGATTATAAATGTAGAAACTACTAGAAATATGTGACCTAATATGGCTGAGGTATATTATGAAGCATTGTAGAGGAATTGGAGGCAGTGCACCTAAGAACAGTTGGCAGTAAACACTGAGGAGATCAGGATGGCCTGGGCATTTTCTGCTGCTTGGAGATCTTGCTCAGCATGAGATGTTCCCTAGTGACAGGACCTGAACTGCTGCCCTCAAGATGGAGAAAGCAGGAATGATCGGAATCAAAAATACTGTGTAAGCTACAAGAAATACAGTCTGGAATGTCCAAATCCTCATGGTTCTGTGCACCTTCCAGCTCTGTGGATTTTGTGGAAGACTCAGTGACGTTTAGCTAGACTTCCAGCTCAAAAGGAAACTCCTCACTTTGGGAGGATACATTGAACGCTACCAGATTGGGAGGATACATTGAACACTAGGTCAGAAGACTGAGCTGTTGAGGGACATCATGAACTTGGTTTATCACTGGAGAAACTAATTAGGTTTAGTGGACAATCTTTTTACTAGCTTGTATTTAAGTGTTGTATTTACATCTTTATGAGGAAAAAAAAATCTACACTAAGTTACTGAAAAAGCAGTATTTGAAAGTGACATCATTGGAGCCATATTAAAAGGAGATTAACAGTAAATTTGGGAAGAAGTTTTAAGAATCAAAGGCTTCAGGAGTATTAGTCACTGTTTAAACACAAACTAATTAGTCTCAAAATATTGCACTAATCTGTTCTGCAAATATGGCTTAAAAACTGTTTTAGAAAGGCTCCTTTGGCTAATGGAGAGGTGGGAAACAAGAACCTTGACTTCTAGAGAAGAGCTCTAGAGATCTCTGTGTGGGTCAAGTGTCCTTCTTCAGGCAACCTCTAATCTTAACAGGAGCCTATTCACAAAAGAACCATTATTTGAGTGACCTGAGCTGATAGACCCTTTTTAATTTTATAGACACCTGCAAATTAGAACAACAAAGCCAGCTTGGTCAAAATAAAAGCTGAAGACTGAACTGACACACAGAATAGTCTGGATCCTCCTGAGATGCTAGGAATCATAATAAAACTTGTGATGCGGCTGCTGCTTTAGGTTCTCTGCTTTTAAAATGTTAAATGTGTTAAAATCAGAGTTTATTGTTCCCCTGACTGTCAGCGTGTAGTTTCCACAGCCACTGCATTTACTTTACAAACTGAGACCATCTGCAAACACCACATATTTGCTACTACAGGATTTTCATTGCTAAAACCTCTATGAACTATTAAAATACTTTAAGAAATGAATTGTATGGGCTGCACTCTACTTTCAGTGAAAATGCATTTCATCCCTTACTTCACCAGGAGAAACACTGAAGGAAAACTGAGCTTCAATGAAAATTGCATTATAGCTGTATTAATAAAGTCAGAGATACTGGAAGTGTATTTTACACTAAGCATATTTTCAATTAGGAATCAAGAATGTTATGATAGATGTCAGCACAATAAGTGGCCAGATACATTAAATCTTTCCAGCTCTAAGCACTTAAATTAAGTTGTTTTTCTTAAGAGAACTACTGGCATGCCAGCCTGTGGCATGGGTGGAGAACCTGAATGCACAGGGCATGTCAAAGCTGGTCACTTGGTGCTGCACTCTGAATAGCTGATGAAGCCTCTTTGCATCACTGTCTTCAGTCTGGCCTCCTTCAACAGGTAGACAGATGTATTTAACCAATGGATCATATCTCTAATATCAGATCAGAGTGATAAACATATACTAAAATAGGCAGTTGGTCAAATTCTTCTGAAGAGTCCACCTGCATCCCTCTGGATCATTTAGCAGAGATAATCCAATGATAATACATAGAAGCTATAGTTATAATAAACTTTGGTGTGTATTTTAAAGGTGAGATTTCTTCGTTTCACTTTAAGATCGGACCATTATAAGATGATGGGGGAATTATTTCTGCTTTGACTAGTCTACTATTATGTAACCAAGAGAAAGAAGACAGGTCAATGAAATACACTAGTATTAAAATTCTGTGCAGTGCATAAGGTATGTAAAATCGCTTTAATCATTTCAGTTCATGGTTCTATACATAAGATACTGTACACAACACTGAAACAGACTGAAGTCTATTTTGCCAACAAACTCTGAAGCTTAACAGGGGGACTCCCACTTTCTTCACAGCTGGAACTACTTCTCAGCAGTGACAGCCTTTAGATCTTCACCTCCATGTTGCATCTTAGCCCTCCAGTAACTGCAACAACTGTTCAGCTATCCAGTGACTAAAAAGAAAAAACCACTGAACACATTTTAATCGTATTTTCAGGGCAGTTTGTAGCTACAGGTAAGAAAAGGGTACTTGTGTGGTGTGATCAGACAGCTCTTGGAAAAGGACAAGTGAAGGCTGTTCGGTCACTGCTTCAGAACAGGCAGCCCAGGCTTTCCCCAAGCCTCCTTCTCCCCTTCCTTTCCTTTCTTTAGAAAAATCCCTTTGGTAATTCAATACTACAATATCCTTCAAATCAAAGGAGTTAAGCCAATTGCTCTGACAGATATCTAGGAGATTCCCCACCCTAAGGAAGAAAGAATGAATTTTAGCACAAGTCAGTGTGAAAAAGCTACTTCAAAGAAACAGCAATACAACCCACAATTCTATGAACTACTTGAAATGATCCCTCTACACATTCATTAGACTGAAAAGGGGCATGCCATTGTATACAATCACTCCCAGCCTTAATGCTGCCTTCTGGCTTCTGATGTTCAAGGCATGGCCTCAGGGAAAACAGAGAAATTTAGATGAAGCAGAAGGCTATTTAAAGGTAGCTGTCTACCCAGTCATCCTCCCTTGGGAAATAGCAGGAGTCTCATCAGCTTCTATTTGTTATGGAAAAAGAACACTTGCAACTGAGAGGCTAACTGAAAAAAAAATTAGGAGGAACTAAGAATTGTGTGTTCAGTAATGTAGAAAAGCGTTATAAGAGATCCCTTGTAGTAATCAGGTGAGCACACAGGCACAGGCAATTATCTGTTATTTGGTAGTGTCTCAGCACGTACTTATTTGTGCTTTTAACAAATTAAAGGGCATTCTCAAGTCAAGAACTTAAATTTGTCAAATTGTTTCCCATCACTTCCACAGAGCTTTTTTTTTTCCTCCCCTTAAGGTGAAGTTTACTGACACAGCATATCTAGCAGTAAATCTATGTAGGCTGGAAAGAGGTCAGCACTGTGCATGCAGATTTATGCATTCATGCATTTAATGCAGATTTTTTTATACTTATAAATCTACCTGGTAAGAGAGCTTGGGATCAGATTGCTGATTCCCAATGCTTGAGCATGAACATTTTAGAAATTAGATAAAGATAAGGCTTTTGTCATGTTCCTACAGAATTCACCCCCAAACAATATTTATTTCTGATATATTTACCAGCTCTATTATCTTTAAAATACTTTATCCAAAACAAGTTTTATACCAAAAAACTTATGCTACTCAAACTCCAAGCCTAAGAATACCTAAATATCTAAAGATTTAATATAAAATAAAAATCATACAACCAACCAGCTAAACTAGGACAGATATTTGGTGGTGGTGTCACTCCAGTTATCCATGCATGACTGTGCTTAAAGTCAGTTGTGTGTTCCCTTAAAAATGCATGTAGACAAGCTGGGAAGTAATTCTGATTCACTTTCAAAAGTACCTTTATGGTATATGCACTAAATCCCATTAGTTGCATCTACATTAGATTTTAGCTTGGATTAGGAATTTTGATCTTCTAATTCCCATTTGCTGTGCTTTGATTTGCATTAGAGAGTAACCTTGGAGTGCATGAACAGAATTCCTTCTCCTTGAAACTAAACTAAACCCTCCAATGACTAATTCATATCACAGAACCAGACAAGAATGAGTCTCCAGCTCATCAAGCTGGATTCACAGCATGAGCTGTGACAGTGTGTATGGAGAATAAGCAGAAGAGAAACAGAAAGTTACTTCACTCAAAGAGAAAGCACTATGATATACACACTGAGCTAAGTGATTTAGTGAAAGAAAAGTAACATTAGCAGGCAGCAAAGATATGCAAAACTGCAATGAAACCTTCTGCTGTTTGAAAAGCTCTAAAAGTAACAAATGACTGTGCTGCTAAGTTCCATAAAGGATAATGGTGTGGAAGTAAACATTTTAGAATTGTTAGGATAAAAAAGGGAGGAGACTGTTAGAGGATGTCTCTGAAAAGGAAAAAAAAAAAAGAATGAAAGAAAAAAAATCTGTGAGTGAGCCTAGGTCACCCTTTTTCTAAAAGGATGTACAAAGAAAAGCAGACTTGTGCTCAAGGAATCACTAATGTCATTAAGGTCAGTCTTTAAACAGATCCTATTTTTTTGTTGTTGTTGTTTTGATTGAGTTCCTCTCTACATCTCCACATTTCCTGTTTAAAAAATCCCAAAACAACAACACAACAAACCAAAAACCAACCAAACAAAATCCCAAGGCAAATTCTTTTGCCTGCTTTTCATTTCCATGCACTTACTGTGTTTCACATTTTCATTTAGCTGTGTGAGTAGAAAAGACCTACCATCAGGTCACAACACTGAAGCTTGCAAAATAAACCAAGCAGCAAATGTATACTGGTTCAGTACAGTCCTTCTCTGTCCTGTATCTGTGATTTGGGTCTTCAGGACTGACACAATTGGGTAGAACTGGGTTGAGAGATGCAGAGTTAAGATGAACCCTCGTGCTGACTTCTGCATCAGTGTTTGGCACATGGATGTTAGGGGGAATTTAAGGAGCAGAAGTTTCTCTCTGCCTTGTACTGACGAGTGCTTGTACAGCATCAGGTGGCACAGTGACCCCGAACAGGTCTGTGTTACCACAAATGATGAACAGGTCTTTTCTAAGAGGTTCTTCAGCCCTGTTAGAAAAGAGGTAGGAGATAATTGCATCCTTCTTTGTTATGTTGATATAATGCTTCCCTATGCCAAGAAATAAAGAGATCTTTAGGAAGACTATGCCACCTGAGACAATCTCTGAAGACTAAAAAAAGGCCGTACAGCTCAACTGACCGATTTGTCTTATACCAGTCCCATATGTCTACTGTGTCAAAAGACCAGATGGCCAGAACTTCCTACTTCCATTGATGAGCTGGCCTCGTGCTTTTCAAGCTGTGTTTCCATGCTTTTGTAGAGAGGAGGGAGGGATTTCCTCCTGTGTGGAAGATCACCTTCTTCCTTTGCTTACAATCCCGAGTCACCTTGTAAGACATAGATTGTTTTGGTGGGGAGTCAGAGAAAGGCAAAGCTCAGCAGTTGAGCCTCCTTGCAGGAGAGGTGGGGGAATTGAGCTGGCAGGATGCACAGCAGCTGGGGATGCTTATTCATGTGCTCGTTGAGCTGTATATCATTGTGGAGACATTAGAGCACCGCTGTTCTGTGAAAGAATTGCACTAAAAGGCTCAACTGCTGCCCTGTGTCAGAGGGCAAAGCTGTCTTCTCCTCACTTCATGGCACATGCTTGGAGTGCCTCTGGATTAAGCAGTGCCTCAGCACATTCCCCCTGCTCAGCCACACCAAAAATCCCAACACATGCAGCTGGATGCAGGGATGCAGTCCCATGAAACTGATTTAATGCAGCTTAGGAAAGATACCTGAATGCATGTGTCTACTATCCCAGCTTATCCTTAGCTGAAGTAAAAATTGCTGTCTTGCTTTTTAAAGCCCCCTAAGAAAAGATCCTCTGTTATCACAATAAATAAACTCAACGTATCAACACAAATTATATCATCCTCCAGTTTTAGCCACTAAACAATTCTGAATTTAATATACAGTGTGTCTATGACACAAAAACATTTATTTGAAAAAAACAAATGGAGTTTTAAAAGCTTCTCTCTTGTCACTGATAAGAACTAAACACACTTTCTAAATGCCTGTAATCCCTGCTCAGCCTATTTTGCTCTGACAGTCTGGCTCAGACACTCCTGCACTGCCCTCTCCTGTTCCAGGAGCCTTCAGCCTGCTGGGTTTGTTTGGACAAAAAGAAAAAACAAAAAACAACCAAAAAAACTCCAGCTGGACAACCAAGCAAAGAACAGATTATTTTCTTTTCCTGTGAGGTAGGAAAAAATTAAGTTTAAATTCCAGCTGTCAAAACAAAGCTAGATTTGATTTTACAAATTTTAAGGAAGGATAGAAACTTATAATGTGGATGGTAGGTAACAGCACAGACTGCATTGACGACTGAAAGCAACTGCTTGACTGGATACAAAACTTACTGCAATTTCTATTTGTTCCCCAATCTTCCACCTCTCCTGTGTCACTCCATTCTCAAGTTTAACCAGGGTCATCTGAAAGATGCTGCATGAGGGCTACCCAGGGAACCACACACATTTCCTGACATCTCAGAGAATCATGCTAAGAACTGCAGCTCTCTAGTGAGAAATACACATGATAATAAACCCTCTTCGTCTGCTCTTGCAAATTACATTTGTCATTAAAAAACTTTTTGGTATGCTAGGGCAAAGACTAAAAGCTGTCCATGGCCTGTTGCTGCATACCATTCAGTCCTCCAAGTGACAGAAATTAATTTGTGGAGTCTCCAATCCCACATCCTTTAAAATAACTTCTTCAGGTTGATGGCAGTGAAAATTCAGAGGATTTTTCTTAAATGCAGATTTTGTATTTACTACTGGCCAAAAGATACTGTTTTTTAACTACAGAAAAATGAATCTGAAGTAGCAACTCTTTCCTGGAGGAATAGACACTGTTTGTGTCAGCTGAGGACTGAAATATCCCAAGTGCCTGACGATCTCCCCGTTTCTTTCCTAATGAGCACACTGACCTCTGCTGTCTTGTGAAAGAGCCTGTTTGGAAACACAGCAAGGAGAACTCCCCTGCCTTCTTCCTCTTCATCCATTCCCTGCCTTACCCAGTGAATAAACTTACTGCTTCTTATCTTTAGGTTAAAAGGAAGAGAGATTCCTTCTGGATCTCTGCCTCAGCAGGGGAATATCTTGGAAACTGTACTCTGGGTGGGCATCACCAGCAGGTCCCGGAGATGGTTTTGTTGCCCTTTGCTTTTTTTTAAAGAGCGAGGTGTTGATCTCAAGGCTCTCTAAGTAGAGCAATGATTCACTTACTCTCCTATAAGATACAGGGATTTTTCTTAATCAGCTGCAACCATGTCAACAGCTTCTCACAGCAGCAGAAGAACTGGTATCCATTTAAATCCATTCTGGGAATCATAAACAGCTTGTTGACAGAGGTCACATCCACAGGGGAGCTCACAGTTGATTAGTTCTCCTTCACAGAGCTTTTGCAGGCAGCGTGACTTGCGCTCCAGGAGAGGATTTAAGACAGGGATGTGCTGAACAAACCAGAAAAAATTTCAAAAAATTGTGTTGTGTCTGCCAAGATGCCTAAATAAATGGGAAATTAAAATAGCCAGGAATTTTGAACTCAGCTTTGCTACTTTTGCTGTGCGCTGTATGTCTGCATTTTTGATGTATCAGCTTTTGTTCCCTATGCTGTGTTACACTGAATTTACAGCTACTACCTCAGTAAAAATACCTCATAAATAATAACATGAAAATGCTTCCCATCTCATTATTAGTTTTGAACTACAAAAGTGCAAGTAGTAGGGAGATTTTTAGAGACACAAATCTATAGGAAATCTATAGGAACCCATCAGTTCATCAGTTCTGAGGCATTTATTCCTTCCTCCAACCATTTTACTGCATAAGCTCCTTCTTAGGTTCCTTTACAATTATTTCCAAAGGATAGTATTGACTGAATTTCTACTTATTTACTTGCTATTGTTTTCTTATCACTGTATATTTGCAAAACTCTTGATAAATAAACAGAAAGAATGATAATGTGCAAGACATTCTAAATAAATAAAAGTCCCAGTATCATATATTACATGAACATTCTACTGAATTAAAATTGATGAGTCAAATATTTCCCAGTCACTGTTTACACTAGCTGGTGTCTATTAGTGGTGTCTACAAGACAATGTTCCTTCCAATTTAATTTTATACCTTCACCTGTATTTTTTCTAAATGATTGTAATTTCTCTGTTAAATCCAATTCTTAAGGCTCCTCTCTGTTGACTCAGTCCCAAAGTATACTTCAGAGTTTACCCTACTGCCGAATTTGGATTGACACAATAGGCAATTCTTGCCTGGCATACAATATTTAGGACTAACTACTTGTCTAAACCATCTTAATAACTGTAAACAATTATTGTAACTCTTAACAAAAGATATTTTGCAATCCTTTGCCCATATATTTTCAATAGCTGTTAACATACAACCTGAAGCAATATTTGTTTGCCTAGTACTTTTATGTATACATATTCCAGTTCTGTTTAATATATATCCCAAAGACCTCCATGAGGGGATAAAAGGCACCCTCAACAAGTTTGGAGACAACACCAGGTTGGGTGGGGGTGTTGATCTGCTGGAAGGTAAGGAAGGCTCCACAGAGCTATCTGGACAAGCTGGATCAATGGGCTAAGACCAGTTAGTGTGAGGTTCAACAAGGCCAAGTGGTGGGTCCAGCTCTTGGGTCACAACAACCCCTGCAGTGCTACAGGCTGGGGGAAGAGTGGCTGCAAAGCTGCCCAGCAGAAAAGGACCTGGGGGTGCTGGGGACAGCAGCTAAACATGGGCCAGCTGGGCCCAGGTGGCCAAGAAGGCCGAGGGCATCCTGGCCTGGATCAGCAACAGTGTGGCCAGCAGGACCAGGGCAGGGATTGTCCCCCTGTGCTGGGCCCTGGGGAGGCTGCTCCTCTAATCCTGTGTCCAGTTCGGGTCCCTCACTACAAGAAGGACATCGAGGTGCTGGAGTGTGTCCAGGGAAGAGCAATGGAGCTGGAGAAGGCTCTGGAGCATGTGCCATACGAGGAGTGGCTGAGGGGGCTGAGGTTGTTTATCCTAGAAAAAAAGAGGCTCAAGATTGCTCTCTACCACTGCCTGAAAAGAAGTTGTAGCCAGATGGGGGTCGCTTAATTCTCCCAGGTAACGAGGACAGGATGAGAGAAAATGGTCTAAAGTTGTGCCAGGGCAGGTTTAGGTTGGATATCAGGAAAAATGTCTTCTCTTAAAGGATAGTCAAACATTGAAATGGGCTGCCCATGGAAGTCGTGGAGTCAGCACCCCTGAGATTATTTAAATGATGTGTAAATGTAGCACTGAGGGACATGGTTTAGTGGTGGACTTGGCAGAGCAGGCTTAGTGGTTGCACTTGATGACTTAAGGGTCTTTTCCAATGGAAATGATTCTTAAAATTTGTCATTTTCTTGTTCCATATATAAGCACATGTAAAGCAGGTTTCATATAATATCTGACATTTGATTTCTTACCTCTCTAATGTCAGCAAGCACATGCATACAGAAAAATAATACTGAGAGATGAAATTATTACTGAGTGAAGAGGTTTCACCTAGTGTTATAAATATTGATATATTGATAATATTACATGACCATATAATATATAGTGATATATATGTTGATATATATATAAATATATATATACATATAAATATATTATATTTCTTAATATTCATATGTATCAGTGGCATAAGATTTTAATGGCTGTACCATTAAATGCAGCAAAGTTGAAAGGTTTACATTTTATAGACTTTCCCCCCAGTCAGCATAATAGCAGTGAAATATCTTACTTAGAGAGAATTTCCTTTCATGCTTCCACAACTGCACATTGTTTCATAAAAAGCCCAACCAGACTAAGACCTCAACCCACAACACAGAAAGAGGTAGAGAATGCATGTACATTCATAGTATCTTTAGTAAGACTCTGTGCACCTGAACTACCCTGTAACCACATTTCCTAGATCAGGTCTTAGTGCAAGTCAGGGCATCATGCTTTTGATTACACCAGGGTCTGGATTTTGCTATGTAATGAACCTTTAGTTACATGAAATGTGACCTCTCTGGAGCTGTCAGAGGGTAGTTCCAGCTGAAAGTTGCATGCAAAAGTTCTTCAGATTCTCATAATTCTCTCAAAATTGAATCCTTTTTATTCAATTTCTCCTCAAAAAGTGTATTTGCTTAGAAGAAAGGAGTAAAAACATTCCATCTGTTTCTGAGGGAAGGGAAGGGAAGGGAAGGGAAGGGAAGAAGAATTTCCTTGCTATTTAAAATACTTTCAGCAGGTCTCTTGCTTATCTTTGCTCTAACACCTAGAAGTAGCTGGGAAGCTTAAATCCAGGTTTGAGATTAGGTAGGTATATATTTTACTGTGTCTGTTCAACATCCATTTTGATATGACCAAGTTTTAAGTGTTTTTAAAGCACACAGCTGTACCTTAAGAATAATGGCACCTGAAATGCTTAGGAGCAGCTCAGAGAGCCCAGAACTGTGAAGTTTGAATCACTGCACCCAGCTCCCACCTGGGAGTATTTTCACTGTTTATGCACAGCCCAGGCAAACTAAGGCAGGAAGCAATGACACAATCTGCCCCAGAACTCACAGAAATTCACAGCAGCCCCCTGAGAAGATGAAGCTTTCATGTCTGTGCTGCAGGTTCCTCAACTTCCCATCCCCTTGGGAGCTGCCCTGCCAAATGTTGGAGAGGGACCTTCCTTGGACAGGAGGAATTTATATTCCCATGGCTGCCTTCTGCCAGGTCTAGCAAGGAGGAAACACAGGCAGCAAAGCCCCAGTCTTGAATGAAAAGAGTTCATTTCCTGCAGATTTTGTAAAGAATGGTAGGAAGCATTTTAAATGTTAGCAAGGGAAGTGCAATTTCTTCCTCTACTAACAAAGGGTGCAGAGGAGATGAGTGGCTTCTGACAAGGCTCATTTCCATTCCTGCTGAAAGCAGAGACAGTGTTGTCCTGTCTCTGCTCTTTCCAGTGGCATTGCTAGGCATAGTGTCACACAACATGCTCCAAGACCCCCTGCTCTGCTCAGGGAAGGCTCTATGTATCCCAAAAGGCAACTGGGGAAAAACAAAACAAAACAAAACAAAAAAAAACCCCACCAACCTGACTAATTGAGCCCAGCTCAGGAGATAGATTTGTGAATTATTACCATTCTGACCTCCACAGCAACACAAATCCTAGGATATGCCAAGAACAAATTAGGCTGTCTGCAGTTGGGACTTCTCCGCAGAAAAAAAAAAGCCTTTTTTCTAGATATGAGAAACAAGCAGCTTTGCCAGTGCCAGAGAACACACAGATAAAGGTCCTCCCTGGAAGTCTCATTTGGAAAATTCAAGGCTTTAGCAGAATAAAGATAGTGCTGTATTTTTTTTTTCTAGTTCGTTTGTTTGGCTTTTTGTTTTTTTGTGTTTTTTTTTT